>MU227248.1:2101765-2132214 GCA_018584345.1 Thuja plicata | reverse complement strand
AGAGTGGCTTGAGAAAATGGACTTTAAGAAAGTCCAACTTGAGAAAGTGGACTTTCTCAAGTGGGTTGAGTTGCTAAGCATTCCTTAATGGAATGTGACAACATTAGGAGGTGGGTTAGAGTAGAATGTAGGATTAGGATTAGATTAGTATGGGTGAATGGGTTGAGAAGGGTTAGAACCCAGGGTAGAAGTGGTTGAGATAGGTTAGGTTAGGGTTTAGGGGAATATTAATAAATGAAATAAACTTATTTAATTCATTTAGAAATATAGGAATTAATTATTTAAACAATGAAATTGCTTTTAATAATTAGGGGACTATAGCCATTTTAATTAAATTAAATAGGCTAGGGGAATGGGTTAATTGCAAGTGGGTATTTGATTTTGGAATTTATTTAATTCCTTTATAATTAAATACTATAGCCATATTTATTTTGATAACATTTGATTGGTTGAAATTGATTTGAATTACATGGCTATAATAGTTAATATAAATCAATGATAAAAATCACCTAAGACATTAAATTGATTTTAAGCATCATGCCAAGCAGTAACATGGTCGTTTGGACATAATCAAGGGTATGATCACACTTAGGGAAGATAGGGTCCATAGTTACAACAGACCAAATTTAGGTGGTTACAGCAGGAGCATGGATGAGATTCCCATGTGTTTGGCATTTACGACATGCTTTAGAAAATTGAATAGCATATTTTTCCATGGTAGGCCATTAATAGCCTACTTTGAGTAGTTTCTTTGCTAATGAAAAGTCATTCAAGTGGGATCCACATACACCTTCATGGACTTCTTTTAATGCGAGATCAGTCTCTTTGAGTTCTAAACACCTAAGAAGTGTACCATCAAGACCTCGTCGATATAGGTTTTTAGTTATGAGGACATAACGTAATGTTGTCCTAATCAGGGATCTTTTCTCATTTTTGGATAGGTTGTTAGGGATGGTTTGGTCAGAAAGGTAAGCACTGATATTGGCATACTGAGATTGGTCTAGTGTGTTCAAAGCATAGATGACTTGATATTCAGGGGTATCAAAGGTAGGATAGGATAGTTGTTCCACCAAGAAGTCAGAGCATAATTGATGTTCTTCCATTTGTAACATGGATGCCAAGGTAGCCATAGCATCTGTAGCTTTGTTCTTTGAACTTGGTATCTGCTGGAAGGTGATGAAGACAAAATACTTCTTTAAGTCATCAACTAGTTTCTTGTAGGGCATCAACTTCTCATCTTTCATTTGGTACTCCCCATTGCCCTGATTGATAATTAGTTGAGAGTCACCATACATGTGTAACTCTACAATCTTCCACTCCATAGCTAACTTAAGACCATTTACCAATGCTTTATATTTTGAAATATTGTTGGTGCATGGAAACATCAATTTGTAAGATTTGGGAATCTTATAACCTTGAGTATTTATAAATAGGACCCCTGCTCCAGAGCCTTGTTGAGTGAATGAACCGTTAAAGTACATCTTCCATGGATATTCAGTTAGATGCATGATTTTTTCATCAAGAAATTCAATAGTTAAAGGTTTGTCATCCTGGAGTGGTGAATTAGCCAATTGACCTACAAGGACCTATCCTTTGATAGCTCTTCGTTCTACATACTCAATGTCAAACTCACTTAGAATCAGGACCCATTTTTCCAAACATCCTTTTAATGTTGTTCTACTCAAAAGGTACTTTAGGGGATCAATCTTAGCAATGAGCTTTACTATATGAGAGAGCATGTAGTGCCTCAATTTTTGTGATGTGAAGATGAATGCTAAGCATGCTTTTTCAATAATTTTGTAATTGAGCTCATATGCAACTAGTGTTCTACTAATGTAGTAGATAGCTCTTTCTTTCTTTCTTTCATCCTCTTGTGCTAGCAACACTCCTAGGGATGTAGTTGTAGCTGAAATATAGAGGACTAATGGCTTTCCATGAATAGGTGCCATAAGAATAGGAGAAGTAGCCAGGTATCCTTTCAATTCTCTGAAGTTTGCTTCACAGTGGTCATCCCATTTGAAGGTAACCCCCTTTATGTAGTAACTTAGTAAAGGGTTGTGTCCTATCTGCAAGTTGGGACATGAATCTCCTGATGGACTGGAGTCTCCCTTGTAGCGTCCTCATTTGACTGATGTTGCATGGAGGAGCCATCTCTAGTATAGCCTTAACCTTAGCGGGGTCTACCTCAATTCCCTTTGCTGAAACAATAAATCCTAGGAGATTCCCTGATTGGACCCCAAAGGCACATTTCTTTGGGTTGAGCCTGAGTTGGAACTGTTCTATATGATCCAATATCTTTCTTAAGTCATCAATGTGAGTACCTCTTTCTTTGGATTTTGCCAATGTTTCGTCCACGTAGTCCTCCATGTTCTTGTGCATCATGTCATGAAATATAGTTGTCATGGCTCTTTGATACATCACACTGGCATTCTTTAACCTGAATGGCATGATGTTCTAGCAAAAGGTACCCCATGCACATGTAAATGCATTTTTCTCTTGATCCTCAGTGGAAATTTTGATTTGATTATAGTCCGAGAATCCATCCATTAAAGAATACATCTGGTAGCCTGCTGTGAGGTCTATGATCATGTCAATTTTAGGTAGAGGGAAGTCATCTTTCAGACATGCTTTGTTCAGGTCTCTGAAGTCCATACAGATCTTGATAGATTTATCAATTTTAGACACGGGGACCACATTAGAGATCTATCCTGCATAGGCAATGACTTTGATAAATCTGGCTTTCAACAACTTCTCTAGCTCTGCTTTTACTAATAATGCAACATGGGGATGCATTTTTCTAAGTTTTTGTTTCACGGGCTTGATCCTGAGAGCTATAGATAAGTGATGCATGATTAGATTAGGATCTAGCCCTAGCATATTGGTATAAGACCATGCAAAGTTGATCTTCTTCTCTTTCAGGAATTCTGTGAACTGTGTCTTCTCCTCTTCTGATAAAGATTGTGCAAGGTGGACTATTTGAGGATTTTCAACAGTGCCCAAATGTACTGGCTGTGTTGGTTCAATCGGTACTGAAGACCTTTCCTAAATGTGTTTGGAGAGGATATCAAGAGTCTCATCCTTTGGCACCTCTGAGAGGTTTTCACCATCAGATGCATCTTTTCTCTTTACTTTTTGGGATCTGATACTGCCACAAAGTGGTTTTCACCATCAATCCTCTCTTTCTTTTTATTTTTTAGTTTTTGAATGAGAAACTGCATATCCTCCTATGACATGTTCTCGCTCCTTGCATTGGTGGAAGAAGGGTAAGGTTCACAAGCATTGAGATAACAAGCTAGGGTATAGTCATTGGGAAAGTTGAGGATAGGAGTAGGATTTGTTTCAGTCTAATCAATTAGGTCTGGAAGTACCAACGATAGGGAGTCAGACTCTGGGAAGGATAGCATCGTATTAGCATCAAGACCATTAACTGACATGACATGTTCTATTAAGTTAATTTCTTCAATGTTTAGATCAATAAGAGTGAAATCATTGTTAAAAGGGTCACTGTTAGTTATATGCAGACCAAACTCTAGTGACTCATCAATAGAATTCTCATCATCATCTCTCTATAAAAGGAGGCTTCTTGCTTGTAGCCTATGAAATTCTTCTAGACTTATGTAATCACCAGTTTCTTCATCAATGATCAGGGGAAGGAACTCTTCTTCTACTTCAAGATTATCAGTGTCATTGGGAGGAGTGTTAGGCTGTCTACGAGGAGTTGAGGGTGCTGCAAACATGTGAAATGTATCTATTCCAAAATCTTTAGTGGCAAAAGATAGTTCTTCCCATTCATAATCATGAGAGTTAGTGACCTCATCATTGGATCTATTTAAGTATTCAGCAATAGTTATTTGATGTACCCAATTAACTACCTGTGGATCAAAGTGGGGTAGATCAAGGATATGTGAAACTGTGACCGATTTTCCCCAGTTAGAATGTAAATCTTGTTGTCAGGGTGTCTCTTGAGTAATTGTTGCTATGAACAAAATCTCTCAACTAGCTACTGGTGTGTCTCCTACCTCTTGAATGGGAGGTTGTGCTAACAAGGGAGTGTGAAGATCCTGTGGTACCTCAAAGTTGTGTACATAGTGTTCTCCTTGGTAGTTGGGATCCTCTATGCCAACATGTAATAATCTCTCATAGGACCACTGTTCTAGTTCATCTGTTTCATCACTCCCTTTATCTGAGTTTGGACTTCCTTTTGAAGCGGGTTTATCAGTTTTAGTATTAAAACCTAGTCCTATTTTGTCTTGAGTATTCCATAACTCCATGGGTATAGGTTCAATAATCCCTCGTCCTATATCGTTTAGAGGTCCTTTTCCTTTGTATCACATCTATTTTAGGAAATCATATCCCTTGTCATACTATTCTGGGGATATCTCTACATGTTTGACCTCAGTTTCCACTGGTTCTCCTTTGTAAAGCTAGTCTAGGACTGCCTATTCTTCTGTGTTATCTAAAGAAGATGTGGATGCCTTTACCATGCTAGTTACTTTGTGAACTTATGGCTCCTTGGATGCTATAGGTTTGAATGTCAAGGAAGGTTTTCCATAGGATCTTGGTGACGCTGGAAGTTCTGTCAGTGAGGGCGTCAGGTCCATCTTTTACTCTCCCATACCCATTTCTTCAAGTTTTAAGGTTTTAAAAAAACTCTTCATAACCATGTCCTTGGTAGTTTCAGGATAAATTGCATCCATAGCCTCTTTGTTATGTGGGATCATACTACCAGCTTTAATATTGTTACAAGTGTAGTTAGCATCTGTAGGAATCATCACTTCCACCCCATTATGTGGGAACTTTATACACTAGTGGTAAGTGGATGGCACAGCTTGCATTTCATGAATCCATGGTCTCCCTAATAGGATGTTGTAGGCTAAGGGTAGATCCAATACCTGACATGTGACATTCCTCTCAATTGGGCAGACTTTGATAGGTAGAACAATAAGACCTTTGGATGATCTCTCTTCTTCGTCATAAGCTTTGATAGTTATTTTACTTCTAAAGCCAATTGTATGTTCTAAGAGACCCAGTCTCTTAATTAGATCAAGCATATAGATATTCAATCTTGCACCTCCATCTATCAACATGTGTCTAACATGAGATTTATGAATAAGGACTTCAATATGGAGGGGTTGATTATGTGGATGTGTCAATGACTTATCATCCTCTTCAGAAAAGGAGAGGTAATGTGGCGTGGAGATGTGATTGACCATCGCTTGGAATTTGTCTATATCAATATCCTTTGGGATGTTAGCAGCATGTAGAGCCTATTCTAGGATTTCCCTATGTACAGTGGATATTTTGACCAACTCAAAAATGGAAATTTTGGCAGAGGTTCATTGCAACTGGTCAACCAAGTCATATTTTAATCCAGGAATAGTAACCACGTGTTTTTTTGCTATTTTAGGAATAGTAATGGTAGGAACCTTGGACATCAATGTTAGTTTTGGGGGTCCTTTGACCGTGACCTATTCTTGGCTCTGTGTTATGACATTTGAGTGGAAGGAAACACCTTTGATTGTGACCACATTAATTGATTCAGTATTAATGTCTGGCATGTTGATCACATTGTCATTATTGGAATAGGTGTAGTTCACTTCATTACCTTTCCCTTTAGATTTTTCTCCATTGTCATGATTAGGAAAGGGTTTTTTGAATGATGTATGATCCTCATTGGTAGTGTGTCCATCTACTTTGATCTTACCTCCTTCAATGAGGTCTTGGATGACAAGTTTATGCTTAAGGCAATTATTAATCTTGTGTCCCTTGTTTTTGTGGAAGACACAATAGGAATTATCATTCCACCACCTGGGTTTGACCATTGGTTCCCATGGTTTGGAATTTGGGATTGTGAGAACTTTGTTATCCAATAGTGTTTTTAAGATAGTCTCGAGAGGTTCTCCCAAAGGAATGAAAGTTCTTTGAGGTTTTCAAGTCCATTTCCAACCCTTGCTATTATCATTGTTTGTTTTGGGTATGGGGGTTGTGATCTTGGAATCCTTGCTTGCCTAAATGCTATTAGTTAGATTGAAAACCTCTGGTTTAGGATTAATGTTAGAGGTGTCAACCACTCTATCATTAACAACATTCTTGTTTTGCTTCCACCATTTAGGCTTGGAGTTGGATTTGTTGGTTTTGTTTCCATTTTGAAGGGTGATCTCCCCCCTTTTGACCATGACTTCCTCAATACATAGGTGATTTTTAATCATTCTGTCGAAGCTTGGTGAGTCTTTCATTTGTAATGCATAGTTCAATTCAGGCACTAGGTTATTAACAAAGATCTCCATCTTCTCTGTTTTGGGAATGGCCCTTGAATATCGTGCAAAAATATTCCTCCACCTTTGTAGGAAGTGTGTAAATGATTCACCAATTCTTTGTTTGATATTACATAGGTCCATCATAGTCACATCATGTTGGATGTTGTAGGAGTAATGTTGGATGAATCGTTGGATCAACTCCTCAAATTTTTTGACCTTAGGGTTCAGTTTTGAGAACCACTCCACGGCATTACCTCCTAAACTTCTTGGAAATAGTTGCATGAGGTATGTAGGTTTGTGCATGTATTCTATGCCTAGAGCACAAAATTCCCTCAAATGATCATGTGGGTCAGTTTCTCCTGTGTATTTTTCATACTTCTGTCTTGCCACGTCGGGAGGAAACAAGACCATATTGATACTCTTGTCAAAAGGAAATGGACAAATGGCATCCAAAGAGTATTTTGTTTGGGTTTCTCTTTCTCATGTTTGAGGTTTGCAAGCTCTGTTTGCATCAAAGTGACTTTTTTGGTGAGAATGGATATAGGAGTTGGTACCTCCTTTTCTTTGAGTTTTTCCACATCATAATCTTTAGGTAATTTGACACCCATAGATGCTAGATGGAGGAAGTATTTCTCTTTATCCTTGTCAATCATCTTCTCCATTATTTTATGGAATCTCTTGCTCTGTTTGAGTTTTTCATATTCTTCTTCAGTGATTTCATTCTCACTGTCGAACTCAAATAAGGGATGGTCAAACTTGGGTTCTTCTTCCTCATCCGTATCTTTGCGCTTTTTTTCATTATTATATTCCTCAAAAGCCTCACTCCATCTACGAGTGTTTCTATCCATTTGTGGGGAGTCTAGATCGAGTAGGGAACTACGAGATGTTTCCCCTTGAAAGTGTGGTATTTTAGGAGGCACTTTCGATCCTTTAGACGTGTACTTGTTGCATCTTGTGTTAACCATGAAGTTGTTTCTCAACTTTGTCAATGTTTCCCAATAGTACAAGTGAGAGCTTCAAACCATTCAAGTGGGTGCGTCTAGGTAAGAGTAACTGTTTGTTGTTGGTGGACGTAAATGATTCCACTGTCAAAGGGTTAGATTGCCATGATAGTGAGCTGGGAACCAAGTTGTTGGTAAAAAGTGGGTAAACCACACGTATTCAACCGATCATAAAAGACTGACTAAGCATGCAAGGTAGACGTTTGAAAAAGTGTTCTAATACAATAGCAGGGAGACAAGAAAAGACAACAGGGAAAGACTAAAGAGCCAAAAGGGTACCTAAATCAACTAAGATTTTCTAAGAAATACCTCTGCAAGTACCCACTGTCCTAGATGCAAGCCTCTGATGACACTAGATGCGAGCCTAAATCCCAGATGCAAGCCAGAATACTCAATGCGAGCCAGGATACCAAAAATGATCCAGGACATCTGGGATGCAATTTTCTGATGTCCTTGTCAGATTTTTCCAGTTTTGACCAGATGCAAGCCAGAATACTGTATGCGAGCCAGGATACCAAAAATGATCCAGGACATCTGGGATGCAATTTTCTGATGTCCTTGTCAGATTTTGCCAGTTTTGAAATTTGCATTTTGGAAGTGCGTGAAGTTTGTCTGATTGTAGTTTGATTTTTGAGACCTGTTGGAGAGTGAAAAACACATGCGTTGATCCAGGATTGAATGTTTTTTTTTTTTAAGATGTTATCTTTTTAATGATTTTGCAAACACGTCAAATAGATTTGCATTGTTAGGAGTGTGAAACAGACACTCATCTTTTTCCTATTCTCTAGGTGGAGGATGAAAATCTTTTCACATTGACTTAGGTACACACTCAAATGCTAATCAGAATACAGCCATCACGAAGCACGCAATGGCTCTAGTCATGATGCTGTATTAGCTGACTCCAAATGTAAGTGAGGGAACGATATGATGAGTGTCTTGGGGTAATTACTTTTTTCCTTTCACAAATATTATCACCCTTTCAGGGGTGAATCGGGAATTCTTTCAGTTGAAATTCTTGTAGATTATTGGGCGATCCATTTGAAACCGTCCCTCGTAGAATTGCAAAAGGAAAAATTGAGGCATATAGCCCTATGAGTACCTGAATATATGTAGTCTCACAAGAAAGATTCAAGCAGATCTGCTCTACATATACCCAAGCATGTTCAAGGAATGATGTCAAAATTCCATGAATAAAACTGGCTTTGTCTTCCGAGGCTTTAGCCTACGAGGAAGCAACTATTTATAGTGAGTTGGAAGGGTTGGCGTAAAACCTGTCCTCACTTGGGTCGTTCCCAGGAGATTTTTTCCTCAAGTGGTAGGCCCTCTACTATTAAATATGTGTACAAAGGATTGGTGATCTTTGGATATCTAGATTTCTGATTCTTTCAAAGAAGAAGAGCATACTCTCGTAATCTAAGCTATTTTCTCCCAAAAAAAAGTCAAGCAAAGTGGTTCTTTCCCTCAAGAAATGTTGTGCCTAATTTAGATGTTCCTATTTTAATGAAAACAAGATGCTTTGAAAGTAGATTCACCTTGTTCAATTAGCCACAATATTTAGTGAGTTTTCTTGCTCAATTTCTGTGTCCCAAAAAATGAATTAAACGGTTGAACTTGTTCTTTGAACCACAAGATTTAGTGATTTGTGTTGTTCATTTACTAATCCAAAAGAATTATACGATGTGATTGCTTTTTTAGTTAACTCCAAATTCCATTCAACCCATAAATTGATGTGTGAGTTTCTAATTTTCCTTAAAAGGAAAAGAGCATAGTCCTATAGTCAGTTTAGTGATAGATTGAAAAATGTTTCTTAGTGTTTAAAGCAAGTAAATAGAGGTCAAGATGGGGGTTTGGCAACCTAAAAAACCAAGTTAGTATTTGTTATTTCAACTCCCACAAAAAACCTTCAATAACAACCTGCAAACAATTGTTAGGCTACAAAATGTCAAAAATACAACTAGTCAAGATGTTAGAGTTAGGCAAACGAAGTGTGCAAATTTTCTAACCAAATGTGAGCCTAAAATAACTGAATGTGATACAGTATACCGTATGTGACCTTTCTTACTAGATGTGATAGCACACTCCCTAGATGTGATCCTAAACTGAAAATGATCAAGAAAATCCTGGATGCGAGCCTCATTTTCTACAGTACGAGGGCGTATCCCAGATGTGATCCAGAATGACCGAAAATGACCCTGTAATAGAATCATGTGCATGCAAATTAGTGAAAATTTGATTCAAAATGAGGCCAAGTTGGAAATCAGGCCCCACGGTGGGCGCCAAAAATGTGTGTGTATATTTGTGCACCTGTTGCCTGCGACACAACACTTCAATAAGTCATTTTGTTAGTGAGAAACAAGGGTTAATGAGCATATAAAACCCTAACATTGACCTATTGCTTTCTAACTAGGATGAGTGTAGAAAATAACATAAAAACCCTCAGATTATGCTAATACCAATGACATAAACAACCTAGCATGAAAGATTCAAGTTTAAAACAACTATTCAATTACTTAAGCATGCATATTAGTCTAAAATGAGAATTACAACCATGTAGGGAAAATAACTATGGAGTGTGCATGAAGCTATGAAGGAATGGGTAGCATAAAAATGCTTTGAGACTCCTTCAAAATATTGGCATAACAACACTCCTATTCAAAAATTGAGGCTTCTTATGAGCTCCAAATCCCTTCAATTTATAGAGGAATGTGAGAGAGAGACAGAGAGGGGAGACAAGGTTCATTAATGGAGCCCCTAAGGTCATTAATGAGGTGTAAGAGCCGTTAATTCATTGGGCATTAATGAGGGATGGGCAAGAGGGAATATCCATTAATGGGTCATTAATGAAATTCATTTAAGAGGCAAGGGAGGGAGTAAGGCTCAACTTGGCAAGTTGGTCCTTAGAGAATTCATGCTTGAGAAAGTTGACTTTCTCAAGTGGGTTGAGTTGTTAATCATTCCCTTAATGGAATGTGACAACATTAGGAGGGGGTTTAGGATAGAATTAGAATTGGGGTTAGATTAGCATGGGGGGAATAGGTTGAGATGGGTCAGAACCCAGGGTAGAAGTGGTTGAGATAGTTTAGGTTGGGGTTTAAAGGAATATAAATGAAATGAATTAAATTTATTTAATTCATTTAAAATATAGGAATTAATTATTTAAGCATTTTATTACTTTTTAATAATTGAGGGGACTATAGCCATTTTAATTAAATTAAATAGGCTAGGGGAATGGCTTCATTTTGCAAGTGAGTATTTGATTTAGGGGTTCATTTAATTCCTTTATAATTAAATACTATAGCCATGTTTGAATTTGATATTATATGGGTATAATAGTTAATATAATTCAGTGATAAAAATCACCTAGGACATTAAATTTGATTTAAAATAAATTATGTCAAAGTAACATTGTCATGACATAATTAGGGGTATGATCACACTAAGGGAAAATAGGGTCTATGGTCAGAGCAGACCAAATCCAGGTGGTTACAGTAATAAGAATGAGCTTTCAAATGGTTATAAATTCAAATGATAAATTTTGAATTTATTATGTACATGTTTTTTGACGTCAATCAAATGTAGGTTTCTTACCAAAATAAAACCTTTGTGTTTGACGTTCATGAAAAAATAGTAAACAAGAGAAAAAAAAATTTGAAAAATAACAGAGCTCTGATATTGAAGTTTTCTCTCTATAAAAAAATTGAAATTGGACAAATACATGACAAGTTACAAGTTACGAAAAGAATGTATGTCAAAATTATGGTTAAGTCAACTTCAAACGTTAATAAAATATAAAATACTAATGATAATGTCATGAAACCAATTCCGAGATCTAGATATGGATGTTACAAAACTGAATTCAAAAGAATCACATTGATATCTATTTTAGAAAAAAAAAAGTTATGCTTTACGAAAAGAGTGCCACTCTTTAAAAATGATGTTTTCAACAACATACCAGTTTTCATGGTAGAAAGAAAAATTGATTCTTGAATCAATTCCAAAAAAAATTAAAATTTATATTTAGAATCTAAACATAAAATTATAAAAGACTCTAATTTACTTCATCTTCCGATTTGCAATGGTTTAGTGGAAATATGCATCCAAAAGTGAATTTTTTTTCAAAATGTACAGTTCAATGTCCATTTAGGCAAAAAAGTGTAACCCACTATTGTGGGTCCACCCCCTGCCAAAAATTGGCAAAGAAATTTTCCATTAAGAAAATAATAACAAACTGTATTGAGGCAGAAGCCGTCATGGTTGTAATTGTTACATCTATAAATCAAACAGATCAAACCCCAATTTTAGGTTTATGGAAAGATGGGTTTCAAATGACTGGCAGATGAAGATTCCCTAATTCCTTACCTAAATGAAATTTCAGTGGCTTCTCTCAGCTTAAAACGCTATCCTGACTATTAAGAAAAGAGGAGGGAAAAGTTATGCCCAAAATTGTGTCATTTTCTTGCTTTGTTGATTAGTGGGAAAATATGGAAATGACCCATGTAATTAAAATGTGTCTCCTTTCATTATCGATGTGTCTATGGCTTTAAATTTTATAAGGTCCCTATGCCCATCAAGTAAGCTTTTTATGGTCATAATTTTTCCATGTGTTCTTAACCGTGAGAGAAAATACACTTAACCCAGTAGTGTAACAAGTTTAACCAATTAAATGTTATCAACAAACAAACAATTGAGTAAATATTTGAATAATTAAATTTTAATTTGTAAAGATGAGAAACAAATCGAATGAATGATTTATATATTACTAAAACTAAATAATTTTTTTTGTCACGCTCATTCTATAATATATGTAAATTTTAAGTATAAATGATAAATTTTAATAAATTATTTATATTTATGAATGTTTGAATAAATAATATCATTTTAATTAAATGTATAAGATCATAATTTGTAAATATGGGAGCATTCATGCTAAACATTATATTTTTAGATTTAGAATAGGTTGATTGCAACAAAGTTAAAATATATATAATTTTGGGTTGATTGCACCATCATTTCATAAATTATCTACAATTGTAAAGAGAATGTCATCAAATTATAAAATTCTAAGTGAAATGGTAGCAATCACATGAGAATTTATATGCATTTGTGTCATATAGAAACAACCAAAGCATAAAATTTTAAAACTAAAAAATTGAATATGAAGAGATTACATCCATATTAAAACTAATTCAGTCATAGTGGAGAAATTGTGCTAAATTAGATTAAGCATCATGGTGACAATCTATTTTAAACAAAGAAATAAACTATGATGGACAAGATTAACTAGAGATTAAAATCTATTAAAATTGAATGGTTGATCATGAAAGTGTATTTGCTAATTTCAAAAGAACATAATGTAAAATGTTATCAATTGATTATACATTACCATTAAGAAACTAAATACATATATATTTATGTTTAATAATATCTTCCAATATTATTAAGTCGTGTGTAAATAAAAGAACTTGAATGATGCACATGATGTAGTTAACATGTATAATATTTAGGTTGGAACCTAAGTCCCAACATAATCAACCAATAATCAACCACACCATTTATGTAATGTCGCCTTTGACTATTAAAATATATTTAAAACTTATTTATTTAATAAAAAAATGATTAATTATAATATTTATTATCTCTTATTTATTTATTCTATATACTATTGGTTGGAAGACGTATATTAAAAGAATTAAAATTTAAATACTTAATAATTATTTATCTTCAACATTCAATAAAGGGGCTCAAAATATAATACAAAGGTATAAATTCATTTCATAATGCTTTAGATACATATACACTATCTAATATGAAATTTATTTGAATTTTTTTAACTCATTAAATTTGACTCATATTTTTCTTTTTCTTTTTTATGAATAAGGGGCCGAAGCCAAGATGAAATTTATTAATTGTAATAAATGTACATCAAACTTGGTTCAAGAGCATACCGGAAGGAAAGAACCAGCAAGAAAACCTCCAGTCATAGCCCATACAACCTAAAACTAAAGGAAAGTTATCTCAAATAACATCTAGCCAATGCCAAATTTGAATAACTTTACATAGGAATCCTCCATATGCCACAGGATTCAATAGTGTTGATGTGAAGCTAAGGACACCGAAGATTCTGGATCTTGTGAGTCTGAGGATATTGAAACACTCTTAACTACCCAAGACTGGAGGAGAAGAATATTTTTTGTTGTCTAAAGTCCACAAGGGTCTCCTAGCCCTCCTCTACCTTGTCAGCACCTCATGATGATTTTACATCTTTCGATAAAGGGGAAGAAAAAGAGAAGTGTTCTCAAAATGATTGTTTAAAGAATTTTCCTTTCTCTCCCATCTTTTCCATTTCATCTTCTGCAAAGTTTCCTTCCCTATAAATGTGGTTAATGGTCACTTGCGCAAAATTGGCCAAGAGGGTTAAGATAGCATCTAGAACTGATTGGAGTCTTCAATTAGGGTTTATTTTGATCTAGTTGCATTGATAGTGATGAGAGAGTCTCCTTCATTCTCTACCTTAGATAAGTTAATCTCTTTGCATAAGGGCAACCCTAAAAGCAGTGCTTTGAATTCTACCATGTTGTTGGTGTATTCCTCTAATGGTTTGGCCAATTTGGCCAAAATTGAGCCATTGTCTAAATGGATTACACAACCAGCCCCTGATGGGCTGAGGTTACCTTTGGAGGCCCCATCAAAGTTTATTTTATACCATCCACTACGGGGAGGAAACCAAACACAATTTTGTCGGCAAATAAGACTTTGTTTTCCTCCTCGACTGAAGGTTTGGGGGGCCTAAAGACCAAACCACTTCTTAAGCATGCAATCATCCCAACCAGTATAAAACTTTGAAGAGGAGCATTGGGCTTTGATTCTAGAGTTCATAGTTTCCAATATTGATGCTTCAATTTTGTTTAAGGAAGAGTGCTTATTTAGTGATTTCCCTTGGAAATCTCGCCTATTAAATTCCTTCCAAAGTTCCCAAATGAGTATTGAGGGGGAAACAATCCACAGATTCCCACATAAAATATCCTTAAATAAAAGGGGTCAGGATCTCAATAATGATAAAATGTCATGGGGAAGCGCAGACCTCCACCCAAGCTTTGCACATAACCATTTCCAGCATTCTAATGAAAATGGGAAATACAAAAGAAGATGGTTTAGATCCTCCTCATTTTTATAACATAAAGAGAAAATAGATGGACCTTGATAACCTAGTTTTTAAACTAATCTGGTGTCAAAATCCTTCCTTGAAGAGTTTCCCAAGAAAAAACTCCCGCTTTTGGCAAGCAATTTTTGTTCCAACAAAGATGGGTTGGTAAGTCTAGTTTGGATGAACTTTGCTCTTTAGATGCTATCTTATATCCTTATTTCACACTATATTTTCCTAATTTTCATAGCCTTTCCAAATTGATTCATCTTTTCCTTGTTGAAGCAAAAAATATGCCTTTTAAAATTAGTTTATTGACTACAATCTCCTGTTGAGATAGTTCTATATTTTCAAAACTCTTCCATTACCAGTTTCCTGTCGGATTTCCAATGGGGGTTGATATATAATCCTTAACATAAATACCCCACTTTTGGGTGCATATAGCTCTGATTTTATCAACATCCATTAACTTACTGATGATTGGGTAGCCACCCCAAGAGTCATCCCAAAATAATGTATTGCTTCCATCCTTAATATTCCATGTTATATTATCCAAAATAATTCTACTAGACTTTGCCAAGAAATTCTAAATTCTAGAGCCCCTGGGAAAGTTTGAAATTCTTAATGCGTCCTCATTATTTAAATTTGGGAAATATTTTATTTTCATAATCCTGACCCATTTCCTCTTACTTTCAAAGTGAATTTTCCAAAATAATTTTTCCCCTAGGGCCTAAATTTGATACATTTGGTTCCTGATTCTTGTTCCACCTAGTTCCACTATATTGCATATTCTATCCCAAGATATAAGGGTAAATTTTTCCCTTTGATAATCTAGACCCATTTCCTTTTACTTTCAAAGTGAATTTTCCAAAATAATTTTTCCCCTAGGGCCTGATTTTGATGCATTTGGTTCTTGATTCATGTTCCATTGGATTGCATATTTTTCACTTGAAGAATATCTTTTATTTGTGATCCACTATGTTTAGTTGTTGATTTTATAACTCTTATTGTATAACCATTTAATTTTAGTTATCTTTTAAAAATTCAATCATCTATTATTTTAGGTTTAATATGATACGCAACTCACATGGCTCCGCACCCATTTTCTTCCATTTTCTTCATGGAATTAATGAAGTGTTTTGATCCAGTATCTTCCCTACTAATAAAAGGTGGAAAGTCACGGAATTATGGTTAGGGAATAAGATGAAACATCATTACAAGGAGAATATTTATTTTATTTTTCAACCAACCCCAACTCATATTAATCAATAGATTTAATTGTGTTTATTTTTTCAATACTACAGTTTGATGATGTTGTGTGTGTGTGTGTGTGTGTGTGTGTGTGTGTGTGTGTGTGTGTGTGTGAGAGAGAGAGAGAGAGAGAGAGAGAGAGAGAGAGAGAGAGAGAGAGAGAGATCAAAGTGGTGGATAGTTATGAAGGAAGAGAAAAAGAGGAAGGGAGAGGTGATAGATAGATAGATAGATAGATAGATAGATAGATAGATAGATAGATAGATAGATAGATAGATAGATAGACAGAGGAAATGGGATATAGATAGAGAAAGGTGAAAGGTAAAGAGAGGGGTAAGATAAGATATAGATAGGGAAGGAGAAAGGAGTTTTTAGATGGATTTTGATAAGAGTTCATGTGACATTAATTTTGAATCATAATGAGAACATTGTTGTTTGTTATTGATTAGAAAATTATTCACCAAAGACAAGAAAGATGTTGGTTTGACCAAACATATATGAGACATAATAATTTTATCTTTTGAAGTGTTTGATATTGATGTGACGTATATAGATATGAAAAATAGTAAAGATACTTCTTCTACAATAAATGTCACGTGGTGGCGACCTTTTGTTGAATGTCATTTAGGGTTTTAACAAAATATATTTTGATTGATTCTATACTATTTTTAAAAGACTAAAATTGCAAGCTAGCTCATAAGAAATTGTGATAGCTAATAAGCCAAGCCCTTAAAAAAATATTGAAGTCCAATCATCTAAATTATTTTAATTAATTCATTGATAGAAAGACAATGTTTTTTTTAAATGAAAATTCAGTTCTTCCATTTCTCTTTATACTATTATTTCACTATCATGGAAAGGATTTCTATGCATTATATCTGGGTTTGTACCATGAATGTTCATTGATATTTCTTCACCTTCCCCAAGAACTACCTAAAACTTGTTAGTCAGAAATATATGGAAGAGGAAATATGGATAAATAAAGATAGAGATGCAAATAGATATATGTATAGAGAGAGAGAGAGAGAGAGAGAGAGAGAGAGAGAGAGAGTCCATTTCATATACTAAATAATAGTTAGAGGGATAGGTAAATATAGGGAGATATAAGGGGAAAGCAGGGGAGAGAGAGTGAGTAAGATAAATAATGGAAAGAGAAAAGAGAGATAGAGAGGTGAAAAGATCGATAGAGGTAAAAATAGGGAGGGAAACATAAGGAGAGAGCGAGTGTGTGGATAGATGGATCATAATTGAATATCAAAGTAAGAGATAGTTATATAAGGAGAGACAAAGAGGAAGGGAGTGGGAGGGAGAGAAATAGGAAGAAAAGAGGGGAGAGATGAATCTAGATAGAACAATAAAAATATATATGAGGTCATAGATAGATATTTTATATAAAAAATGATATTTAGATGGATAGGGAAATACAGGGAGATATAAGGGGACAGAGAGGTAGGGATAGAGAGAGCGAGTGTGTAGATAGATGCATTAGAATTGAATATCAAAGTGGGGGATATTTATGAAGAGAGTGACATAGAGGGAGTGGGAGGGAGAGAAATAGGAAGAGGAGAGGGGGGAGATGAAAAGATAGAACAATAAATATATATGATGTGATAGATAGATAGATAGACAAGATCAAAGATAAATAGAGAAAATAGGATGTAGATAGAGAGAGGTGAAAGGTAAAGAGAGGGGTAAGATGAGATAGAGATAGGGAGGGAGAAAGAAGTGTCTATATGTGTGAGTATGAAAGATATAAATGTAGGGATCAAGAGGTAGACAAGGAGATTTTGTGAGTTATAGAGAGACATAACAATATCAAAATAGAGAGGGATAGAGATCTATAAATATATCATAATATCAATATTTGATATATATTTTACTAGCGTCATAACCATTGCACCCCTCAAAGGTACACATGCTAGTTTTACTCTTATATGAAAGCTTGAATAAAGGCCATCACTTTCAAAATCCTTTAAAAACATATGAAAAAAAATCAATATCAGATACTAAACTGAATATATTGACAATTCTCATATATTTATGGAATCAAAACAATCCACTCCCTTGACCATTTTCCTTATTCTTAATTGACACAGTGGCAGTTCTTCCTCACTTCACAAGTGACAAAAGCAAGAGGATTCACAATATTCTCCATGCTAACCATGGAATCTGAAAACTAAATCCAAAATGTCTCAAGATCATTGGCATACTTCTTTACAAGTGCAGAGGTTGCACTTCCAAACCTAGTCAACTCTTAGTCAAAGATGATGAGTCCTTGTTCATTCCCTAAGTTCTTGTAATAAGCATTTTCCACTACAATTGGGCTTACAAAATCCAAGGGTGATTTTTTGTTGTCCCTACAAGATTCAGGACAATAAGCTTTCAATAAACTAGAGCATTTATCTTTTGAATCAAAACCATAAATTCTATCCCTAAAGCTTGTGCACCAAGCTTGTCCAATTGTGTAAGCACCTACCAACAAAATCAATAAATCATACATATAGATATACATATACAAACATAAAAGAGGAAAGAATAAATAAAAGAATACAAATATAAATATCAATACAAATGAATATAGATATTTAGAAAGAAAGAATCAGTGAAAAAAATAAGAAAGTAGTGTTTAGTATTATCAGTCGCGTAATTAAGTCTATAGGTGCAACTTATTGAAATAAAAATATAAATATATAGGAGAAGGGGTTCAGATGTTTTATGTTCTAATGATCATTCATTCTTTGTTCATTTATTATTTCACTTACTAAACTTTAAATTAACTAAAAATATGATAAAAAAAGTTCATTTATAAATTTCAGATATGCTAATTGTCATTTACTATATTTTTCATAGTTAAAATTCATATATTTTAATTGGAAGAGTTGTACAACTTTATTAGTATTTATAATGCATCACTACTGGGAAATTTGTACATAAGTATTGGTAAAAATGATTATAAGAGAAAAATGCATAATTGGTTCTTAGGAAAATATCTAATAGATTAGTTGTACAAATTTTTGAACTAGTTGTAGTGTATAATTATTGATTATATTTTATAAGTCAATGTGTTTCATTTTCCCTACACCAGATTGATTTGGGTAGCAAATACTTTCATGGGAATTAATAAGTAGAAGATAATGTTTAATTTTCCATTGTCATGGATCCCTTGTATACACCTTATCGCTATCTCCTTTTTAGAATGAAGTGGGACTTATTGATCTAAGAATCTTCTTATTGTTTACAAATCCAACAATATAAAATTTTATGGAAACCAAATAATGTAACCTTAGAATTCTCAGGTTATTGATGTAGAGTATTCCTTTTAGCTTAGAGAAAACGAATGGGTATTTCCTTCAAAAACTAGCATGTAAAGGCATTTCCCATAATATATCTGAACTACAACAAACCTATCCTGCAATGTTTTTTATGCAGAGATATGGTTATCATGGAAAGAATGTGTTGGAGAAGCTCCTCCATCTCTCACCCTCTACAAGCTAATTTATTTTCCTAATTCCTAAAACTATTTTTAACATTAGGGCTTTCACTAAAGGAGTAATACAATATCACATGCATTTACATTAAGAGTTTAAAATATATAAAAAAAGAAAACAATATATTAGCTTGTAGAAAAGCTATTCTGGCATGACAAAACAATCTTCTTTTGCAGAGCTTCCATTGCTAATGTATTCCTAGCTAACATCTGATCAAACAAACCACAAAAAGAACTTAGCACAATCTGCATTGTCTGTGTTGTATTTGTCTTAACTTTACCTACATTTGTAGACATTAGATTTTCATAGTCCATCATATTGAAAGTGTTTATTTTAAGTATGTGATGATAGATCATTGAATATGATCCAAAACGTTGATGCAAATTAACTACATTCATTAAGAAGAAAAGAAAACCGAAAAGATAAAGAAATTTGAAACTCACTTGGAAGTGAAGAATGAGAGAGAGAGAGTGTCATGAGAGACAAATTTAGAAATATTGAGTAGCTCAAGTCCCTCTTCTTCCACCACCACCAATACCCTTGACAAATTTACTACAAATTTGCAAGCATAGACTGTGAATGTGAATTCTCTTTGAGTTCTTTTGAATTTTGTGTACTCACAAAACTCTCGAAAGTTCTTTTGCCAGATATTAAACTATCACGTTGTCCATAAAGTGTTTGGAGTTCATTACGCAGCTTAGGTATGTACTTTAGAATTTCACCAACAGTATTTGGAATGCTCAACCTCCTCTATAGAAATCAATTAAAGAGAATTAAATGTAGAGTATAATACATAGATATGATACGAGTATCGTTATTATAGTTAGGAGAGAGAATCTAGTAGCTGAACATTCTAATTTCACACTTCACAAAATCTTGTGTGGAAATTGCAAATCGCTCAATATTTTTACAGCAGTTTACTTGGCAAGTCCCCTACTTATAACTAAGGTTTTAAGGCCACATCAAAAAATATGATGCCACATCAGCATGATTTTTTCTAAGGTGTCCAAAAATTGGCGCAAGGAGGGTAAGGAAAAGGGGCCAAGGGCACTCCCAACTACCAAACCACCTTGCAGAACCAATGCGGAAGCCCAACACACAGTGAGAGAAGAAACAACAGAGATCCTTTATATTAAATTGATCAAAATAATTACATGATAGGCTGTAAGGCCTTCCCAATTTTGGCCATATATTCAATGAATTAAAATAAGATCTTCATACAACAGAGATCATAGACCTTCGATCTCAATATCTGGACATTTTCTTTCTTTCTCTAAGAATGATACCTAAACATAAGAACATACAAAATAATATATACAAGAGTCCACCAAAGAGCTCGGTGCTCAAATCCATAAGAGAGACCAAGATTTAGGTTTACACAGATCCCAATGAGAGACCCCAAACCAATTCAACAACAAAAATTAAATGAAGAATTCAGCCAAAGATCCAACTCCCAAATAAAAGCATCTCAGGCAAAGCATACCCTAACAAAAGGAACCAAAACCCGAGTGTCAGAAGAGAAACTTGAGAAATAGAAAAACCCGTCGGTAAAGCATGATCAAGCAACAGAAAACCCATCAGTAAAGCATGACCAAGCAACAGAAACAAGCATGCCTGAGAGATAGAACTTGAGTGACAGAGACAAGCATGCCCGAGCAGCAAAAATTAAGCGACAAAGAATAAACTAAATAACTAAAGAAAACATCTTTTTGGTTGTGTAGGATTGCCAATGACCCAAGATGCTCCTGCATTAGACACCTAGGGTAAATAGAAATGATTCCCCAAATCATGTATCAGGTCCAACCTGAAATGAATCCAACTTAGATTGAGAAATCCAAGATGAGTCCTTAATTGGTCTGTTCTTCCACTTTACCAGATATTCCATGTATTCCTTTCCTCTTGTGCTTCTGCCAATTCTCTGTTTCAAAATATTTTCAACTTCCTCTATCTACTTCTTAGGATAATCACTTGGTATTTTCACTTCTTCATTACGTTCATGATATTCATACAAGTCTAAAATATTGAATATAGGTGATATATCCATGTCATCAGGTAATTCAACTTCATAAGCATTCCCACTGTCAAATCTTTGTAGTATCTTGCAAGGACCAAATTTCTTCATCTCCAGTTTACCATATGTTCTAATAGGAAATCTTCCCTTCTTCAAATAAACTATTACATCATCACCAACTTCAAATTATTTATGTCTTCTTGATTTGTCTGCACTATCTTTGTATTTCTAATTGCTTTTCTCCAACTTATGTTTTACATCTTCATGCAATGTCTTCATGAACTCAGCAAATTATTTTGCTTCAGTACTTCTTTTCTCTTCTCCAACAATATCTCTTAGATTTGATATACCTCTCGATTGTGTGCCATGAACAATATCAAAAGGTTTCTTTCCAGTACTTCTATTCACTGAGCTATTGTATGTAAATTCTTCTTGTGCCAACATCAAATCCCAATTACTTGGTGTGTCTCCAACTAGGAATCTCAATAGGTTACCCAAACTTTGGTTTACAACCTTTGTTTGTCCATTAGTCTATGGATGAAATGTAGAACTAAACTTCAACTCAGTATCCAACTTCTTCCAAAGTGTTCTCCAAAACTAGCTAACAAATTTATTGTCTCGGTCAGAGATGATACACCTTGGTAATCCATGCAATCTGACAATTTCCTTAAAGAAAATATCTTCTATATGTACTGCGTCTGATGTTTTCTTACATGGTATTAAATGTTTCATCTTAGAAAATCTATCCACAACAACAAATGTATAATCATTACCTCTTGTTTTCCTAGGTAAGCCAAGAACAAAATCCGTGCTAATATCACTCCAAGGTTTCTTAGGAACAATAATAGGTGTATACAAACTAGTATTCTGACTCACTACCTCTGCAACTTGAAAAAATCCACAAATTTTTACAAATTTGTGAACATCCTTATACAATTAAGTCCAAAAATACCTCTCCTTTAGCAAACACAATGTCTTATCAATACCAAAATGTCCATCCAATCAACTACTATGTTTCTCTTTTATCAAATTAGTTCTCATTGATCCTCTTAGTATACATAACTGAATACCTTTGAACAACATATCTTCTTGAATGATATAATCTTCATACTTACTTGATTGATTTGAATTAGGTTCTCTGCACACTCTCCACTGCTCTGAAAAATCAGGATCACTTTCATACAAATTCTTCATGTCATCAAAACCAAGAACTTCAATTCTCATTTCAGTCAACAAAGATCTTCTTCTACTCAATGCATCAGCAACTCTATTAGAAACTCCACTCTTATGCTTAATCACAAATGTAAAGATCTGAAAATACTCTACCCATTTCATATGTCTCTGATTCAACTTATTTTGACTACCCAAATATTGTAAATCCTTATGATCAGTATACAACACAAATTCATTTGGCATTAAATAATGTCTCAATTTCTTCATAGCTTGCATAATAGCATAGAACTCTTGATCATAGATAGAATATTTCCTCTTTGCATCATTCAAATTCTCACTAAAGAAAGAAATAGGTTTACCTTCTTGAGTCACCACAACTCAAATTGCACTTCCACTTGCATCACATTCAACTTGAAATACCTTATTGAAATCAGGTAAGGCTAACATAGGTGATTCAGCAACCTTCAGCTTCAAAACTCTTATCAGCTCCATGTGTCCATTTGAATTCTCTTTTGTCTCCTCTCATTGTTTGAGTCATAGCATTACAAATAGAACTAAAATTTCTAGTAAACTTTCTGTAAAAACTTTCCAATCCATGAAATGATCTTACCTTAGTGACATTTTCACATGTAGGCCAATGAAATATAGCCTCAACCTTCTCAGGATCCATCTTCAATCCATCAGCTGAAATCACAAAGCCCAAATACGCGATCTCTTCTTTCATGAAGGAACATTTCTTCAAATTTATCAGTAACTTTTTCTCTTTCACTCTCTACAACACTTTCCTTATATGCATCAAATGCTCTTCTCTAGTCTTACTGAATATATGAATATCATCCAAGTATACAATCACACATTTGTTCAAGAATTTCTTTAAAACTTCATTCATTAACCTCATAAATGTACTTAGTGCATTATTTAAGACAAAGGGCATAACCAACCACTCATACAAAACTTATTTTTTCTTGAAAATAGTCTTCCATTCATCTCCTTCTCTGATTCTGATCTGATGATATCCACTTTTCAAATAAATTTTGGTAAAATATCCTTCTCCACTCAAGAAATCCATTATGTCATCCATTCTCGGTATAGGAAACCTATACTTTACCATAATATTGTTAATTTCTCTGGAATTAGTGAACATTCTCCATTCTCCATTCTTCTTAGTTGCCAACATAGTAGGTACTACACAGGGACTCAAACTTTCTCAGATTAAACCTTTATTCAATAATTCATGAACTTGTCGGTTAAGCTCTTCATTCTTGGTAGTTGTTAATCGATGTGGTACTTTTTTTGGTAAAATAGCTCCAAGAATCAAATCCATACAATGACTGCTATCTCTCATCACTGAAAAACCATCAGGTACATTATCTGAAATTATCTCCTTGTACTCAGTGAGCAACTTCTTAACTTCTACAGGAAATTCACCTTCTGTATTCTTACTTGGTTTGTTAGGAATCAAAGCATAACAAATATCATTTATTTTCAAATATTTAACAAACTGTCTACCTTCCATCAGGAAAACTTTCATAGATGTACATATCTCACCAACAAATTCTTCAACCAAAGGTAAAAAAAATTGCTTCTTACCATCAACCCAAATAGAGTATCTATTCAATCTTCCATCATGTATAGCATGTCTATGATATTTCCAAGGTCTACCCAACAAAATATGGCCACAATCCATAGGCATAATATCACACAACACCTTATCATAGTGTAGGCACCTAAATTTGACTAGGTGTATCTTAAGCATTCAAAATTGTAAATCTCAGCCAATTGCCCCAAATCTCATAAAAATGGATCAAATCAAATAGACATTTATCAAGAAAAGTGGACAAAAATCAAATTAACTCAAAGGATTAAATAATCATGAAATCAAATAATTAAATTCAAGCCTAAAAGGGATTAATCCAATTATGCAATTGATTTTAATCAATTAATTGTATAGTTTAAATAAAAAAAAATCAAATCCAATCCATTCACCCTTACATGGCTAAATTAATTAAATGATTGAATTGTTAGATTTGATAAACTCAAATCCTCCCAAGACCACCTGCATGCAAGACTGCCACATGAAGAAGCAAGAAACAGAAGACAGAAGAAGAATCTATGGCGGCCAAAAGGCCAGAAACTGGAAAAACATGTTGAAAGAAATAACTTCTATATTATCAACTATGAAATGATTACAATCTTGGTACTGAAATGAAAGTGGTGAATCCTTATAAAAGGATACCGAAACCCTAAAGGTGAAACCCTAAAGAATTATAAAGTGCCTAAGTGAAACTTAAGCATAGAGTAATAACTTAATTAATTAAATCAACATGATTTAATCAATAAGCAACTAATGATTACTCTAACACCCCCCCTTAAGAGTAACTTAGGGAGAAGCAAAATAGCTAAACTACTGCAGAAAGTAGAAAAGATGGGTCCCGGCAATAAGGCCTAATCAGGTACCCAAAATATAAAAGGGAAAAGATGTCCCAGAGAGAGGAACAAAAATGAGCAAGAAGCATCTCCGAAGCATGAAGCTGAAAACTCTGTCAGAAGAGACTGCTGGAACCCCCACTAAAGTGCATGACCAGGTAGAGAAGACAATGTGTGAAGAGCTGATCAATCAAACCATGAAGCAATAGAACCAATAGGTGAACCCCCCCATAATGCTGAACTGGGAGAGGTGACAGGAACACTGAAATGCAATGCCAGAAACATCTGCAGAAGAAGAACCAGGAACACCAACAGTGCAATAGAAGTACAAATACAAGATAAAGGGCGGTGTCATTGACACATAGCATGGGCTAATGTCATGGAAGGTATGCTCACTTGACAAGGTGGATGCGCCTAAAGTGGCAAAAGCATCATAACCCCCCATGGCACTTTATAATTGAGTGCGAGTACAAAAACACATAAGGTGTACAAGATCCCAGATATACAGAAGTAGGCACTTTATCTCAGTGCATTTATAGAATAAAAATTCTACAGAAGAAGCATACAAACTCAGAAGTCAGAAAGAAGAGTGAACCAGAAGTACAGTAGAAGAGATCCTAGGGCCTGTAAACCCAAGCAATCCACCAGAGTGCATAAACTGCCAAACTCAGAGGAGAGAAAACCTGGAGAAAAATCTAGAAAAAAGACCCCTACAACTGCATAGTACACTAAACCAGCTTTCTGACGATATCTCATTTTCCAAAAACGGAGTCTGGATGAGCCAGATATGACTCCCGAAAGGCAAAAAAAGACATCAGACTTCAACAGTAAAAAACTCTATTGAAATAGCAGAACCCAAAAACCCAACCTCCATCATCGGAAATTTCTCGGAAAGAGCTTTCCGACAGTATATGGAAGTCAAAAAAATACCCCCGGATGCTCAAGATAGAGCGAAAAACATCCAGGTAGGTCAAAAGGGCCCCAAAATCAGGCTTTAAGCCCCTAGGGCTGAAAAATTTTGAGCCCCCGGGCGCATGGCATGCTCAGGGGGCTTAAACAAGGCCCATGGTCACCCATAAGACCGCCCGCTTTGCAGAAAGGCCCCTGGGGGCTAAACAGTCCCCCGGGCGACGCGGGGGTGGCGGAGCCCAGGCGTAGCGGCGGGTCGGCAGGGCGCAGAGGGTGGCGCGGCCGGAGCGGGGGCGCAAAGGAGGTGGGGGCCGGTGGTGGGGACGGCCGGGCGGCGGGGGCCGCAGAGCGGCGGCAGGCGGCGGCACGGGCCATAGAGCGGCGGTGGTGGGGGCCGGTGGGGGCCGCTGCCGGTGGCGTCCGCAGCTGGTGGCGGTGGTGTACAGGCCGCGCGCAGGTGGCACACCCAAAAACCACTGAAAAATAATTTTTTTTAAAAAAAATTTCGAATTTTGCATCGGTATTCATGCCCGTACGGCCCTAGAAGGCCAAGAAATTTCCCTCAGACGCCTCGGAGTCCAAAATGGACGTGCCTTATATGGATTCTAGAGTTTTTGGGCCTTCTGGACGCAACCGTGAGGTCGGTTTTAGTCTAAAATACCTCAAAAAATAGAGACCCCCTATAACCAATGAAAACTGCCAGAAAAACCTCTAAAAACTCCAAACCCTCGCTTGCTTCAATAGAGAACGAACAGCCAGCTGCAGGAGAGCTCTGATACCATTTTAGATTTGATAAACTCAAATCCTCCCAAGACCACCTGCATGCAAGACTGCCACATGAAGAAGCAAGAAACAGAAGACAGAAGAAGAATCTATGGCGGCCAAAAGGCCAGAGACTAGAAAAACATGTTGAAAGAAATAACTTCTATATTATCAACTATGAAATGATTACAATCTCGGTACTGAAATAAAAGCGGTGAATCCTTATAAAAGGATACCGAAACCCTAAAGGTGAAACCCTAAAGAATTATAAAGCGCCTAAGTGAAACTTAAGCATAGAGTAATAACTTAATTAATTAAATCAACATGATTTAATCAATAAGCAACTAATGATTACTCTAACATGAATTATATAATTCCTAATTTCTTTGAGGACAACCACTTACTTTTCCCTCCATTTGAAAACACCTCAAAGCTTTTTACTCAACCAAAGCTTGATCATGATCAACTCACTCTAACCCCTATCCTTGGGAAATTGCTATAAATACAAGACATTTTCTTTGTATTTGGAATCTAAGAATTTCAAGAGCAAAGCATCCTTATTATAGGCATTTGGAGAGCATTTGAGAGCTTTTGATAATATTTCAGCATTTGCATAGTATTTAGAGTATCATCTTTAGAAGTATTTGTTGATTTCATAGCATAAATCTTGGAGCATTTGACCTAGATTAGAGCATTGTTTATCATTTTTTTCTCGTTCTAGGATTGTCTTTGAGAGAGATTAAGACTAAGAGCTCTCTTAACAAATCTTAGATAGAGAACCACGAGATGTCATGGGTTTAACTTCAATTCTTAGATTAAATAGCTTTTTCTTTCCATAGAGTTGTTGTTTTTAATCCTAATTTCATGAAGGTGTAATCTCACACACACAAATAGCACCCACCGTGGGGCTTTAGGCCTCATTTATAACATTTTTATCTTGATATTTTGTGTGTTTTGCATTATTCTTTGTCTTATTTTGTAGGAAAACGGGAGAAGAGCCACCTACGAAGTATTCAGAGCCGCATGTGAACAGTAAAGCACTGTGTACAGAGTTTCTTTGTCTCTGTCTTTCTTTCTTAAGCCGCTTGTGAGATAAAGTGGGCCACCTATGAGATAAAGTGGGCTGCCTGTGAGATAAAGTGTGCTGCCTGTGAACTTCCAAGAGCTACGTTCCAACAATATTTGACCACATTTTATACGTTCTGTGTCGCCTATAATTTTTATTTGGCCACCTGTGGAATTTCCAGGGCCGCCTATTAAGATTTAAAAGCCGCTTTCAAAGTTTTCATTTTCACGTAGTAATAGTTAAATGTCGCTTATTAGCTGTTAAATGCCACATAGGTCTTTCTTCTTTAAATCAAGTTTTTAATGGTCTAGTCACTGTTTTGACTCTCTGTTTTTTTCTTTGCTACAGATGAAAAATCACCTGAAAGTGCAGAAACTAGAGAAGCGAGTCACAAGGCCTAGCAAAGAGGTAAGGATTAAGGCTAAACATGATAAGAAAATACATGCATCTCATCTTTTAGAGAGTTTATTTTAAGAAGAACACCTTTATGATCATTACATTAAAGTGTTTTTTTCTTATAAAGAAAAGTTTCCTACTCTTTGAATAGATTTTCATTCTAAGTTCTTCAAGCTTTGATTTGACAAAATTTGATTAAGAGAGCTTAGGAGTGTTTTATCTCTTGAGATTTCCAAGTTTTCTTCACTTTGTACTTGTTGTGATGACTAACTTGTTGGAGGAGCCCAAGTGGGAACGATCGCCACTAGGTGAGTTTAAATAAAGCACAAATCAATCAAAAATGCGCCTAGCCTTTGCTAGCTTTGAAAATGAGGTATTTATCTTATCAAGCTTGCATTGATTAAATTGTGGCATTTCATTTAAATTTAGTATAATTAAGAAAATCCTTTTAATTTTCTAAATTGAACAAGCATTAGGCATATGCTCTTCACTTTTTGAAGTGACTCAAAAAGCCAAACGTGCAAAGTCAATTTAGTGCAAAGAAAAGGATAAGGAATTGAACCGCACATCTCAAATTTAAGAACCTCCTTGTCAAGAGGTTGAAAATGAACAATTTTTTCTTGAGGTGCTTGGAACAAAGAAAGACAATATTTATATGCTCTTCACTCTTTGAGTGAATCAGATTCCCAAACTTGTTGGACTAAGTTCAATTCTTGCTTTCCATATACATGCTAGCTAAAATAGAGCTTTAAAGGGCCTGCCTCCTGAGATTTTCCATATGAGGACAGTGAGAGGGAACAACCCAAAGTGGAGATATTCACTTTTTTCATGATGTCATTCGACCCACTATAAATAAATGCACTTTATCTTAATCAAAAAGTGACTAAACCTTGTGCAAGCCATCCTCACTTCCTCTATTAGTCCTTCGGGATTGTGCAAAATCATACTTTCATGCGTGTGGGAAGCCTGCAAGGGGGTAAAGGATCTTGGAAAGATTTAGAACAGAAGTGATTTGAAACCTTGATAAAATAGCAAACCTACCTTTGTAGAGCCATTGTTAAAAGCCAAATTTGTTTGACTCTAATGTAGATTGTTTGGAAGAAATTCTTGTGCATGCCCATAAAAACATCCGAGAACATACACTTCTAGTGTTGTCTTAGGGATATGGTACAATTTTGATGTGTGTGTTGAGCTTGTACTCTAATTTCATGCAAGATTCTTTTTTGACAAATCTGATCAAAGCCTTTAAAATTTTAAATCCAAAAAATAACAAAAAAATTGATAAATTCAACTTTGATCAGTAAAGTGTCGCATACCAACACTTCAGAGCCGCATACAAACAAAAATGGGCCACTTACAAATCTTAAAATTCCACTTGTAAACATTCAACAGCTGTGTAAGCCACTGGAAAGTGTCGCGTGTCAACAGTCTAAAACCGCCTATCAACAGGCAAATGTCACCTGCCAACTACAGAGTGTCACGTACAAGAATTCCAGTGACCGTGTATTAACAATTAAAGGCCACCTACACATAGGAAAGAGGTGCCCAAAAACAAATAATGGCAAATAGTGGATATATACTTAGGGTTTGAAAACAAGAAAATTCCATTTTTGGATACCCTTTTGGATGTTTTACCTCTGTGTATACTCAACTAAATCAAAATCTGCCATTTTTGGACATTTTGTAAAATCATCAACAGATTGATCACTTAAGTGAGATAAAATCCTAGGATCTTCATTTGATTCATGTTAATTCTGGTTTTTACTCGATCTCATTACATTAAGACTACCCTACAACCAGACGGATCTAATCCAAGGCAAGAGTGTCATTTTCTAGGTGATCCTTTTAGTTATTTAAGACCTTTAGAAGAACCCATCAAGGAAACAAAACCAACAATGTCTTTTCCACTTGGCCATATAGATCCCAATCAAATCAATCATGTAAACAAGGATATGAACAACAATGGAGGAGGAAATGTTGATCCTAACAATAAAGGATCCAACAAAAATATCAATGGATGAGCAAACATTGACCCTAACAATCAAGGGTTGAACAATAAGAACAATGGGGGTAACATTGACCCTAATGATAAGGATATAACTAATGAAAAGGTTAATGAATCTATGAAAAGTCCTTTCTTCATGAAGCTTATGGAAAAAGTGTTGGAAAAAGATAAGGAAAAGTACTTTTTAGACGTAGCACAAATAGGTCTCAAACTTCCACATGACTATGATGTCAACAAACTCAAACAAGAAGAAGCTGAGGCTAATCCCATTGACATCATGAACAAGCAATTCCAACTTTTCCAAATGCAATTGGACATGATAAAACAAAGTGGGGCTCCTAACCCTTTTCTATCGAAGCTTTGTGTCCATTTCCATTTGATAAGTCTTTAATCATGGTTCCATTTCCAACAAATGCTATTTTTCCTAAATATGAAAAATATGAAGGAACATCTGATCCTCAAGATCACTTAAGGGAATTTTGTGCCTTAAGTCTAGAATTCATGCATGACACAACTTACCTAATGAGGTTATTCCCTAGAAGTTTGGGAGGTATGGCAATGG
>MU227248.1:2065319-2097011 GCA_018584345.1 Thuja plicata | reverse complement strand
ATGAATTAAACTATAGCTTCATGGAAAGGGCTTGCCTAGCAGTGGTATTTGCCTCTCAAAAGTTAAGACATTATATGTTGTTGCATAAGGTGAAGCTCATAGCCAAAATTGATCCCTTAAAATACTTGCTTAGAAAAACAACTTTAACTGGAAGGATTGCAAAGTGGGTAATGAGGCTTAGTGAATTCAACATTGAATATGTGGATAGGAAAGCAATTAAAGGTCAAGTTATTGCAGATCAATTGGCTGAATATCCTCAAGAATCTACACATCCTATTCAAGTGGAGTTTCTAGATTCTGAAATTGTTAATGTGGAAGCTAAAACATGGACTTTATACTTTGATGGATCTTACACCCAAAATGGTAGTGGAGCAGGCATTCTTTTGATTACACCACAAGGTTACACGATCCCAAAATCTTACAAGTTATTGTTCCCTTGCACCAATAACATAGCAGAGTATGAAGCTTTGGTCATAGGTATCAAGATGGTGTTGGAATGGAATGTCACAGAATTACAAGTCTATGGGGACTCTCAATTAATCATCAATCAAGTTAATGATGAATATAATACTAAGGATGAAAAATTGATGCCTTACAAAAGATTGGTCGATGATTGGAAAAAGTACTTTACTTTGATTACTTTTGAACAAATTCCAAGAGATAAGAATAGAGTAGCGGATACAATGGCTACTTTGGCATATTTGCTTCAAATGCCCGATCAAAATGAAAAGTATGAGTTCTTGGTGGAAGAATTGGTTAAACCAGCATTTGACCTACTTGATACCCAAATTATTGCCCTTTTAAACAGACATGACTCACCATGGTATGGACCCATTTATGCCTACCTAAAAGATCAAACCTTACCCATTGATCAAACCCGTGCTCAAAAGCACAATTTCATATGACAAGTGGCTTGTTATACCATCCTTTTTGACACATTGTATCATAAAGGTCTTGACAGAACACTCCTTAGATGTCTAGAGGAAGATGAATCAAAATTATCTTTAAAATATGTCCACGAGGGGATTTGTGGGTCACATTTGAATGGTTTAAACCTAGCTAAGAAAATCCTACGTATGGGGTACTTTTGGAAAACCTTAGAAAGAGATGTTTGTCAATTTGTCAAAGTTTGTGCAAAATGTCAATACCATGGAAACATGATCCATGCACCAGCACAAGAGTTACACCCATTTGTCACACCATGGCCATTCTATCAATGGGGTTTTGATTTGATTGGCATGATTTATCTAGCTTCTTCAAATGGACACAAGTATATAATCACAAGAATAGAGTACTTCACTAAATGGGTTGAGGTTGTCCCTTTAACAACTGCAACAGGAAAGCAAATTTCCATGTTTATCCTAAATCATATCATTTGTAGATATGGCATTCCTCACGCCATCATCATAGATAATGGAAAATAGTTTAAGAACAAAGATGTTGATGAAATTTGTGACACATTCCATATAACACATCACTCTTCATCCATTTAATATCCCCAAGGTAATGGACAAGCAGAAGATACCAACAAGAACATCCTTAAAATCCTTAAGAGATCCATTGGCAAGTCAGGCAAAGATTAGCATCTTCAAATCAATCCAGCATTATGGGCCTATAGGACCAGTATTCGCACCCCGACAGGAGCTACACCTTTTTCATTGGTTTATGGGGCTGAAGTTGTTCTACCTTTAGAAGTTGAAATACTATCCCTAAGAGTGTCATTGCATGGATTAAACACGGATAAGGATTATAGAGTTGCCCAAATTCAACAATTGGAAATGTTGGAGGAACATCAAACTCAAGCCTATGATCATTTGAAAGTGTATCAGAATCGAATTTCAAGAAACTATAACAAGCATATTAAACCAAGAACCTTTCAAGTAGGAGATCTAGTATTGAGAGAAAATCCAAAAAATTAGGCTGATAGAGAAAAGAAACGAAAGTGGGAAGAAAATTGGCTTGGTCCTTTTGTCATTGTTTCTTCATTTGGAATGGAGACCTATAAATTGGCCGATTGTGATGGTGGTGAATTGCAAGAACCTATCAATAGCATTCATCTTAAGAGGTTTCACTCCTGATTCAAAGGAAAGAGTATCAGAAGAAAGAGTATAAGTTAAGAGTATCAGATGAGTCAGCATCACCTTTATACATGGAAAAATTCAAAAATACAAAAAATTGATAAAAGATCAAAATACAAAAAAATCAGAAAGTTCAAAAGCCAAAAACATTAGAAAAAGAGAAAAAAGTGCTTTGGTGAAAACCTAGTTATAGGCACCTTGGTAGCAAAACAAAAAAAACAAAAAAAGAGAAAAAGAGCAATAATCCCAAGAGGTGAAAACTTGGAAATAGACGCCTTTTGTCCCTTAGGTCTTTCCTAGTCACTTTTGTACATATTGTGTTTCTTCATCTCATTTGTCCATATCCTCATTGCATCCGTCACTTGTGCATAATCCTAATAAAGTCTCAAGAGCTACATTTTGTCACATTATAGGTTCAGTTGCCCTAAGTTTCACATTGATCACATTTATCACTTGGGGGCACGCATCATTGATTTTTGGTACCAAATGGATTCAATAGTGCAACATCTTGGTCACACATCAGAAGCAAATTTTCATATTCAGAAGAGAGATTTTTGGAACCTTTGATGGATATCATTGTTCAACCCTAAACAGTTCAATCGCATAACATGATCCTTGACTTTCATTGACTTATTTTATTAGGATTAAAATTTGACAAAACCTAAATGATTAGATTGTCTGGAATTCTTATTTGAAAATCTTGATAAATTTCACAAATACTTGGAAATTTTTGATGAGTTTTTCATTGAATTTTTTTTGAATCATGTTCTTTTTAGCTAATCGATGATGTTTCAAATAGATTGGAAATGATAGAGACATGATGTTTTCTTAAGCTTCTATGTGACTATCTTGAGGAAAAAATTTTAACTTGTGTGAATTAGTCTAAGGACATGGTCATCAAAGAACCATCGAGGACATTCATATAGGAAGGACAGTTAACCTTTGTTTGTTCACACAAAAGGATAACTTGGCTATTTAGATTTTCAATATCTTAATACCAACATCCACTTGCAACATTGAATCCAATCAAACCGGTATTCATACTCCCATAGTTGGTCATTCAACTAGTGATGGTTGTACTTGGTTTCACAGAAGGGGTTACCAAATGAGATAAAAGTCATATTCATATTCTTATGGTCACAGTGGCACCAGTAAGGATTGTATCGACTCCTAGTTCCACAATGCTCAATGATGAAAATATATCTCTGTTTGCATTTCTTTCACAAACCTCAAGGACAATTAGTTGCATTGCATTTGCATGTTAGATTAATTTCATTTTCAAGTTAGATTAAAATGGATTGTATTTCTAGTGCTTTTCCAAGTTCAAGGGGGGAAATTAATGGTTGACAACACTTCATCAATTTAATGGTTCCAAATCATCAATATGAGATTATCTTTTGCATTCATAAATCATAAATCATTATTCATTGTATATGCATATCAAGAGAAAAAGCAAAGAAAAGAAAAATTAATCATTATTCATTTATCCAAATCATTTAGAATTGCACATCACAAATTAAATTGCATACAGCCAAAAAATCAAAAATATATTTGCATTCATTTATCATTGCACTAAGTAGTGCATCCATATCATTGCATTGCATAAATCCATACACCATGTTTTAATCAAAAAATCATATAGAAATTAAGTTGCATTAACATCATTTGCATCCATTTATCTATGTCCTACTCTAATACATTGCATCCATAGCATAATAGAAATAAATGCATCATAGAAGCATGTAGATATGCATGAAGGAAATCTCATAACAACATCATCAAAAGAGGAATCAAAGATCATCATAGATAAATGTCCATCATCAATGTCTATAACACAAATCTGTACATCAAAGGTACATCAATATATGATCCATACATCAAAGCCCTAATCAAAAATACATATGATACATCATCAATAAAATATCAAGATATCATAGATCCCAATCTATCTCATGACCCAGCAGGGGCACCTGATCCATCTCTAGCAATACCTGTACCTGAACCCCCTGCACCATCGAGATCCCTGTCACCTGATCTATCATGTGTACTAGGTGGTGCCTAACTAGTGCTTGCACTAGTGGGTAACTAAGCTAATGTGGTCAAAAATTGCTGCAACATAGTAGAAACCTGATCTAATCATACAGTAACGGTAGTCATCCCTACCTGTAAACCTTGCACATCTTGAACTAAGCCATCCACAATGGGAGGAACTAGAGGTTCCTATGATGCTGGAGGAGCCTGAGGTGCCTGGGGCGCTAATGGAACCTGTGGTATCACCAGTGTCATGCTACTATGTGGATCAACCTGAGGAATCTATCCCTGTAATGGAACCTGTCTAGCCACCTAGACACATCTATATCTCTGCCTAGCCCACTCTGCACCAACTCTGGTAGGAGCCTATCCCTGGGGTACTTGTGGCTATGCTAATCTCTTTCTAGGCTACCTAAATCCACCACCTTGGCCTCTAACATGACCACCCCACATCCAAGGTTCTGCAGCTCTTTGTGCTCTAGGAGCCCTAGGTGCCCTATGAACTCTCTATCTCCAAGGTCTCCTGCCATCGTCACCATCATCATCCCCATCATCATCAAAAAGCTCATCCACATCGAGAATAGGCTCTGTTGGATCTATGAATCTGACAAAGCAATGTCACAGGAACCACTCTCGATACTCGGCAGACATGCCTGTAGCCACTTCATGCGTCATCATATCCCACATAGAATATCCCATCTGATCAATCTATAAGCAGACCAACTAATAGTCAACCTGTGCTCCCCACATAGATCTCTAGGCATGTACTCTAGCATAAAGTGCCATACCCTAAGGCATGTCCTGATCATGGTTGTACTAACGGAGCACTCTCCCAAAGAAAAATCTCTTGATACATAGTGGTGATCGACCGATCATCCACCAAGGAGAAAACATATATGGTAACTCATCATCATCCTCTCGCCACCTCTTGCAGAGAAGATATGGCTTCCATACGACCTGATCAATGTCATCAATAGTACATCTCCAAAACTCAACCTTGCCCAGATGATGCTGGACAACCATGCCATCATACAAAAATGCATATGGATACCCTCGGGCCCGCACTCATGCTGAAACTGGTTTAGTGATAGGGATATGCTCCCAAGTCCACAACTGTAACAACAGTGCACCTACTAAAAGAGATGCACTATGCCTATATACAACCTCATGTAAATCATGATATAACTATGCTAATATGCAAGAAACCCAATCAAATCTTTGAGGATGTGCAATCAAATCCTCCAGTATCTGGCCCCATCTGATGACAAAGCCACGACCTCTCTTATCTGGCAATAGTAATCCTTCGATCACTATGCCTAACAATGCTAGCAAAGTGGGAAATGAAGAAAAATATGCCCATGTAATACAATCATCAGCAATGGTGTTGTCTCCAAATAGGCATCTGCATATGCTACTATCATACACTGAATCATAATATACCCGCTCTCCATGAGTCAGGATCCTCAATAATCTATATATATCCTCGGGTGTGATAGTCATCTTGCCGAGGGATAGATGGAATTTATTATGGTCAGAGTGCCATCTCTCTGCCATAGCTATCAAAAGGCCTTGGTTCAGCTAAAATTGAGGGAGATCTAAAAGGAAACTGAGACCACATGTCTTGATAGTCCACCACTCAGGAGGTGTGAGCTCATCAACTAAATCAAAAATCCAAGACGCAACACCCCATATCCGCAACTTACGGTAACGTTCCTACATTTTGAAACAAAGTGAATCATATTAGTCTTTCTATTGGTGGATCATTCTAATTCAATCAAACACATTAAATCTATCCTTGCTCTATTTTGAGCGCATCAACATATTGCTCCTAACCTCTAGATCTTGAGACACGTGGATAATTTGCAATCCTTTTAATCAATCTGATTGGCATATCAAACATTCATCAATATGAATTTTCTAATATCCTAAACACTAAATGACATTCTGGATGTACATTTTCTAGCTTGGAATTCAATTGAATTAACTGGACGATCTATCAAAGGAATTCAACTATTTTTTATCTCAGTTTTCAAACTTCATGGTAGGCAGCACTTTAATAAGTGTACGCGGATTTTTAACCCCTACGGTGTTAAAAAATTTACATGTGGCACTTTAATCGTCAGAGGTGGCACTTTTCTTAACAAGTGGCCTTTTAATGTCCTACGCAGCTTTTAAATGATCCTAGGCAGCCTTTAAAATATAGGGTTTCCTAAGTAGCTTTTAGCTACTTGGGTTGCATTTTTGACCTAATTTGTAGGCGGCTGAGGATTGCTCCTACGTGGCTCTTAAATGTGCGGATGCGACTTTTCTCTATCCTAGGCTGCTCTTTAACTATCCTACATGACATTTAGCAAATTTTTATCTAGAAAGCATTAAAAACATGTAATAAATGCTATTTATTGAGAAATAAATGCACTAGGAAGGTTTGAACCACTCATCAGAGGCCCGTAGTTAGGAGGTCTCTGATATCAACATGCTCGCTCAAACTGATGCTCTCAAATAGGGACCACCATCACTGTTAATCGTCAAACGATCAGACCAAAATCTCAATAGTGAAAAGTGAAAATGAATAGTAAATTTGGGTTTTTCAACCTATTTAAGCTATTTTACCCTAATTTTGTGAGATTTTTGACCCAGTCAAACCAAATCTTCATATTCTGCACACTGGGGCATTTGTTTGACATCTTTTTAGCATCATTGTTTATCAGAAATGCAATCATCTTAGATCTATTCTATCAGCAATGTCCATCAAATTTTTCACATCTGAGATCAATATGCTTTCATTTCTGAGGAGGCATCATCATATCATCAAAACTGGGATTCTGCATCATATCTTATATCAAATTTGGAGCATTGAAAATTCAAACTTTATCAGTGGGGCATCGAATCAAGTTTTGCATCAAAGTTTCAAATCAAGTTTTATATCAGGGTTTCATATCAGAGTTTCATATTAGGTTTTGCATCAATCAACTCATTAGTATCAAATCAATGATTAGGACATCAAGTTTTCTTTGAATCAATGCGCTGTGCACATCAATTCAAAGAGGGGCATTTGTAGACACCTAAATTTGACCAGGTATATCTTAAGCATTCAAAATTGTAAATCTCAGCCAATTGCCCCAAATCTCATCAAAATGCATTAAAATGGATCAAATCAAATGGACATTTATCAAGCAAAGTGGACAAAAATCAAATTAAATCAAAGGATTAAATAATCATGAAATCAAATAATTAAATTCAAGCCTAAAAGGGATTAATCAAATTATTCAATTGATTTTAATCAATTAATTGTATAGTTTAAATCAAAAAAATAAAATCCAACCCATTCACCATTACATGGCTAAATTAATTAAATGATTGAATTATATAATTCTTAATTTTTTTGAGGACAGCCACTTACTTTTCCCTCCATTTGAAAACACCTCAAAGCTTTTTACTCAACCAAAGCTTGATCCTGATCAACTCACTCTACCCTCTCCCCTTGGGAAATTGCTATAAATACAAGCCTTTTTCTTTGTATTTGGAATCCAAGAATTTCAAGAGCAAAGCATCCTTATTATAGGCATTTGGAGAGAATTTGAGAGTTTTTGATAATATTTCAGCATTTGCATAGTATTTAGAGTATCATCTTTAGAAGCATTTGTTGATTTCATAGCATAAATCTTGGAGCATTTGAGCTAGATTAGAGCATTGTTTATCATTTTCTTCTTGTTCTAGGATTGTCCTTGAGAGAGATTAAGACTGAGAGCTCTCTTAAAAAAGCATAGATAGAGAACCATGAGATGTCATGGGTTTAAATTCAATTCTTAGATTAAATAGTATTTTCTTTCCATAGAGTTCTTGTTTTTAATCCTAATTTTATGAAGGTGTAATCTCACACACACACATAGTACTTTCCAATTTTTAGATTCACAAAACATTGTTCACTCACCATTAATGTATGAGTATCTTTGATCCATGAGATCTGATAGGGCTTCAGATGTTTCATCCTCTCCAATTGCAAATTTGCAACCATTTCCTCAGATGCCAGATTCTCCAAGCTTCCACTATCAACAATTACCTCCCAAACTTTTTCTGCAACTCTACATCTGGTCTTCAACAAACTTTTCCTGACTGGATCTTTCTTATCCTTCTCACTCCATAGTATCCTCCAGATCATGAAATTTCCTTCCTTTTCAACTTCCTTAGGTGACTCCTCTTGCACCAATGCATTTTTTCTACTACTTCCTTTCTTACTTGTATGTGTACATTCAAAGGATTTATGTCCTTCCTCTCCACAATTGTAATAAGTTACTTGGAACCCTTTTCTTCTATAACCACCTTTGGAGTAATTACCTCTTCCTCAATATGAATTTCTACTTTTCCATTCAGTCTTTCATTTGTCTTGAGATGTGTCGGGAATTGACTTGTCTGGTTCAAATCTACTGTTCTCACCATGAGATCTACCTCTTCCTCTAGGGAAACTATCTCCTCTACCTCTTTGTCTTTGTTCATATCTTATGTTCAAATTTTCCTCAGATTTTAGGGAAAATTGGTATGCCTCATCAATGCTTTCCATCTTGACCAAACTTATTTCATCTTGTATAGAACTTCTCAAGCCATTCAGGTATCTTGCTACTCTTTCCACTTCATCATCAACATGTCTAGACTTGATGTCCAATCTGTAGAACTCTTCAGTATAGTCTTTTACTGATTTGTCCTTCTACTTTAGACTTTGCATTCACCAGATTATGTTAATCTTATAATCACAAGGTAGAAAATTACCTTTTGAAATTTGTTTACCATCTTGTCTCATACCTTGATTTTGTCTTTACCTTTCTTCTTTCGATCCAATTGATGTTTCCACCATAGGGATGCATGACCTTTCAACTTTGTGCTTTCCATCTTCCCCTTCTTATCCTCTGCCACATTCTCATATTCAAAATACTTTCCCATCTCTATTATCCAATCAATCAACTCATCAGAATCTAGTTTTCCACTATACTCAGGAGGATTAAACTGAGGTGTGGATTTCAAACTTTTCAAAGCTCTCAGGAATTGCTCTTCTTCTTGATTCATTATAGGTGCAGGTGTAGCTTCACCTTGAACCTCTTCAATTTCATCATCATTGACATCATCAAGATGTCTTCCTCTATGTTGGGCTATCTCAATAGCTTCCAATCTAGCAGCCATCGGTCTAAGCATACTAGCTAGACCTGGATCTACATTTCCTCTCCCATGAACCATTTTGAATCCCTCTACAATTGTAGGTCATATCACAATCTGCTACCCCACAACAATACCAACTAGGGTTAGGGTTAACAAGAAGGAACTTAGATCTCACCAATGCTCGGATACTACTTGGCGCAAGGAGGGGAAGGAAAAGGGGGCAAGGGCACTCCCAACTACCAAACCACCTTGCAAAACCAATGTGGAAGCCCAACACACAGTGAGAGAAGAAACAAAAAAGATCCTTTATATTAAATTGATCAAAATCATTACATCACAGGCTGTAAGGCCTTCCCAGTTTTTGCCATATTCTCAATGAATTACAATAAGATCTTCATACAACAGAGATCACAAAACTTTGGTCTCAATATCTGGACATTTGCTTTCTTGCTCTAAGAATGATACCTAAACATAGCAACATACAAAAGAATATATACAAGAGTCTACCAAAGAGGTCGGCACTCAACACATTAGAGAGACCCAGATTTAGGTCCACATAGATCCCAATGAGAGACCCCAAACAAATTCAGCAATGGAAATTAAATGAAGAAGTTAGCCAAGGATCCAACTCCCAAAATAAGCATCTCGGGCAAAGCATACCCGAGCAACAAGGACCAAAACCCAAGTGTCAAAAGAGAAACTTGAGCAAAAGAAAAATGCATCGATAAAGCATGACCGGGCAATAGAAAACCCATCGATAAAGCATGACCGAGCAACATAAACAAGCATGACCGAGAGACAGAACCCAAGTGACAGAGACAAGCATGCATAAGCAGTAGAACCTGAGTGATAGAGAACAAACTAAATAACTAAATAAAACATCTTTTTGGTTGTGCAGGATTGCCAATGACCCAAGATGCTCCTGCATCAAAAGTATCCCAAAAAAAGTGAAACTAGTACTTATGCACTAATTCATATTTTATTGGTGCAGTGACATCTCATTTAATGATGAGTATTCATTATCAATAAATCAACATTAAAGTCACAACTATTAATACAATATTATCAAAAATATTAGGTATTAAATCCTTAAGCACTATCATGACTATTAAAAGGCACCCAACTATTTAGTCCTCTCCCTTATAGATTAATTGGATTATAACTCATTTTTCAAATTAAATAGAGACCTATCATTTCTAATTATATAATATATTTTAAATTTCTGACTTTTTAAGTAAACTTATCTGAATAGAACCCACCAATTGGAAGTGATTTAAGATGAGAAAATCAAAACTTAAAGTGCAGTTAACTTATATCCAATGAAAATTTTGTAATGATAAAAACTAATACCTTGGGATTTGGGTTAGGTAGTAGTGCTTGGAGCTAAGTGTAAAGTGCATTTAACTTCTTCCTTCTTAGTCATTTGTTAGCGTTGTGAGACAACTTCTTGAGGAAAAAAATGCTATAAGCACTATGCCCTAATTCTTCTTTTCCAACTGCCTTCTCTAAGCCCATTGGTAGAGACATTATGTCTTCTTGGAGAAATTGTTGATCATGGTGATGTTCTACTATTCCAAATTCAATGTTGAACTCAATATCCAAGAGATTGGCAAACCCACCATGTTGATCAAGTCGCTCATTCATGGGATTTAAAATGGGATTGTTTTGCAGTTGAGACATTAAAAAATGATTCAAACTATAAATATCTACAGAATCGTCAGAGGTCGGATAGAAATGTGACTATAATTTACTCATGATTAGAATGATTATAGACAAGGAAGAACAAGAAAAAGATGAAGAGTGATATTGAAAGTAAGTTATAGAAATATGGTGGTGATAAAAGACTTAAATAGATAGATGGTCATCAAATTTGCTATCAAATTTATTGTGTTGATTGAAAATGGAGACATTTTATGGTTGTGTAGAGGTTTCTTATTGTCTATCTCTATCTTAAGAGTTCCAGTAGGAAGTATGCCAATGTTGCAATTCACACTCATGGTGAGTAGGATTAGATAGGGGTTGACATCCTTAAAATCCCTTGTGATATGTTTGTGGAAAGAAATTTTTGTTCTTCCAATGCTCATGAAGATAGTGGTTTGGTCACTAAGTGTGATGTTGACATTAAAGAGGTAGTCATTGATAGTCATGAAATGTTTAAGATGTAGATTTTTCACTCTTCAATCCCCCACATATAGTAAGTAATATTGAGGGTTATTGTTGCTTCTCTTTCATCTAAATAACCCTCTATGTGCTTGAGAGGAATAATTTTTCCTTCTCTCAAGGCTGTGATGTCTTCTTTATTAGATATGTCTGATTTACAAGGTCACACACAATGGATTGCAACACACTATACACTCCCCCATAATGGATAAAAAGAAAAATTACAATTCCCAAACACTATTTTTGAAGAGAGTAATACTTACAAATTGCAACTTCAAGCTATAAAAAATGACATAAAATGATAAAATATTTTAAAATTATCTTCACCAAAGTGTAGTTCATCAAAACATCTTTTCGACAATATCTCATTTGCAAAAAATGGGGAAAAAAACCTATTTTAGGCGATTTCAGTATCCAGAACAGCCCCTAATCGCTCTGATAGGGAGGCTCCTATCCTAGAGTCATCTTGACTCCTCTCAAGGTCACTTCCTAGACCTTATAAGGGTTTACTTCTTAACCCTAACCTTGGATAATACTCTTTGTTTCCTCTCCTATCCCAAGGGCCTCTCTACCAAAGGTAACTCAATTCTTCCTCAAACTCGCTAGGGTAAGTTCACACCAACTCAAACTAAATACTTGTCAGCCACATTGCAGGATTTTTTTGGATCTAATTCATACCAATTCAATCAATCTTGATGTTCTTTTGTCCATACTTCTTACACTTTCCTTATCAAGTTCAAAACTTACTAGTTTAAGGGTTAGTATCTCTATTATCCTTAATTAGGTATCTAAAGCTTAATAACTTCATAACTTCCCAAAGGAACCCACAAAAAAGTTACTGTTCTAGACACCCATTATGACACTCTTCAATATTTTTAGGATTTGGGCTCACCAAGTTATTTGTACTGTCCTTTTCTCAAACTGGGTTAATTTCCTTAAAAATAGTCCTAATTGCATTGTTTCAAGGCACATGCTAATGAAATGGATTCACCACCCCAAAAATATCATTATAGGGCTTCTCCAATCCCATAAAAACACTCTCCAACCATTGGATCCTTCATTCCAATGCAATCCTACACTTAAACACTGGCGGTCATCAACTTGCTCCTAGCCAGGTATCCACAGTCTCACCTAGGGAAAGCTCTTAAAAATAGCAAATGAAACTTCATGAAACTGTACAAAAATAAAAATAATGTACAAGGGCTCTACTTTCCATCCTCGATGGGCCATCAAGATCCCATGTTGTGAATTCATCGTAGAGCCATTATTTACATACAAAGCCCAACACTGGCAATGAATGGGCTATGAGAGTTTGGATTTACTCCAAGCAATCAAAAATATACAAAATCACACTAAAAGTATTTAGAGAATGAGGAAACTAGTAGAAGAAACTAATCTACTCATAAAGACAAGTTCCTCAATCCATATTCAACAAATTCAAACAAAAACTTGCAAACTATGTACAGTAACATAAAATTGCCAATAACTCCTTGGAAAATGTATCCAATATTTGTCCAACCCAAATAAAATGCTTAAAAAGTCCTTATATACATCCCTTGGACTTGTGGAAACTACCTATTCTGACCCCCAACTACAACTAGGGAATCTTGCAAAACTTGTCCAAATGTTGTCATGCAACATTGGAAAGTTGCAAAAGTTGCATAAGCAACTTTTTTACAACTTTTACATCTTTCATTGTTTCATTTCTCTGACCCAAAGTATGGGTTCCACAAAGCTTCTAAGATAACCCTATACCTATTTACACTTCAAGTAAGTCCTTTTTGCACTGTAGGTTCCATTTCCACATATTTTCACATTTGGCTTCCAAAACATACATAGGGTCCTTTGGACTAGATTAATCACAACCAAAAACACAACTTTACAAAAACAACACAACAATGTTCCTTCACAACCTTATTTATGTACATGACCAAGAGAAGGTCTTTGACATCAAAATTTGAGGGTTAAATAATTCTAACCCCTAGGTGTTGTTGCACCATGCTCCCCTAGACAGAGGAAGCTAAGTCACTTTTGGAGACAATAAAGTAGAATTAATGCCAAGCTTCTTAAATTCAAACTCTGCAAACCCATGTAGCCTCTTATTCTGGTGGGTGTTTCCATTTGATGAGATGCTATATGTATTCTCCATGTCTGGTCTTATTCTTCACTCTAGAATCCATAATCTTTTATGCTTTTGGCTTGCTCTTACGGGGAAAGAGTACATTAATAATGGCTTTCTCAATATCAGAAGTATTTGCGAGAGGTGAAAATTAGTTATAAAGGAATACAATAATAATATTAAAGCATTCAATAACTAATAAATCAAGACTACACTCAAGATTGGACTAAAAAGGAAAACTTAAAACAATAAGAAACTAAGGAAGTGCAAACCTCCCTAAAACTGAATCCAAGCTCCCTTTTGATATTTTGATGTGTCCATGCTTATGGATGTGTGCTCAACGATGATACATGATCTAAGTTTCAAGAGGTGTTCTTCAAACTGGCATCATAAGTTTGCATAAAAGATGGATTTATGATTTTCCCTAAAAGTGACATTATAAATCTAAATGGAAGGTGGATGATTTTGTAAAAGGAAGAGATTCTAGTTATAGAAAAGTGGACTCAGAATGATTGGTCGGGTTGCAAACCTGAATAGGGGGTCAGATGCACCTAGAAAAGAGCACAAGGATTGTGCATCTTTAAGTGTCTCACATTGTGACAAGTGTCACAAGGAGAGAGGATGTGAGGGGAGATGAATGTGACCATTTTGGTCCATGTGCAAAGGGATAAGAGAAGACTCTTAGGGATAGGGTGAGTAATGAGGGTTGTAAGAAGCATTAATGAGGAGTGTAAGAGCGTTAATGAGTCATTAATGAGGGTCTTAATGAGGTATGGGTGAGGGGATAAGAGATGGCTTGAGAAGTTTGACTTTGGGAAAGGGGTTGAATTCCTAATCCAAGGATTAGGAAAGTGACAAGCTTAGGGAGAGTTTAGGATTAGGGTTAGGGTTAAGAGGGCTTGATAAGTTTGACTTTGGGGTAGAGTTGAATTCCTAATCTAAGGATTAGGAATGTGAAAAGTTTAGGGAGAGATTAGGATTAGGAATGTGAAAAGTTTAGGGAGAGATTAGGATTAGGGTTAGGGTTTAAGATAGGTGATTAGGGAGATGGAGATGGGAGGAGAGAGAATGAATGGAGGGGATAATTAAATGATTAGCGTTAATTAGCTAATGAGGAAGGATTAACATGTGTGAAGGGGTTGGGATGGGTTTGAACTCAGGGTTAGGTGGTTGGGATTGGTTAGGTTAGGGGTTAAGGTTATGAATCCATGTGCTTAAATAAAATATATTTAACTATTTAAATCACAAGTGGAGGGAAAGAGGATAATATGAATTAAACTAAATGAATAAGTATATTTATTCAATCTAATAGGGGAAAGGAGATTTAATTAACTATTAGGCCATTGGTTGTCATTTAATAATAAATCAGACTATAGCCAATTAAATGAATTAATCAGGCTAGTAGGATAACATAAATAAATTAGGTAATGACTGATTACTTAGTTGATAATGTCCTAGAAGGCACTAAATGTGATTAGATTATGTTAATTAGATTTAGGTGTCTACATTTTGGCCCTCTTTGACATACTATTAGAATAACGTTATTTCGAAGATGTTTAAAATAATAGGCGACGCGAAGACATGATGTAGGCAAAAAAGTTTCCCCAGAAGATGATTAGAATAGAATTAGAATAGAATTGGACTACGGTGATGCCCCCTCAAGAGGGCGGGAGGAAGAAATAGCGAAGCCCTAACAACATCTCGAAAAGATTGTGAAGAGCGACAGGAAAGGGAAAGAGAAGAAGAAGGGGGATTCAAGTTTGTATCAGGGATAAGGGATGAGATGTGGAGGATTATGAGGGATTAGGTATGGAATCATTGCTGGGATGGTAGGATTAGGATCATTGTTGGGATGGTAGGATTTTATCAGTACTGGGATGGTATAATTTGATTGGTAGGATAAGATTGTTGCTGGGGTTGATAGGATTTATTTTGTTGGGGAGTGGATGGGAGGGATTTTATTGAAGCTTGACCGAGGGGTATTCTAGGATGGAATACCACCATGTAGTTGAGCACTTATTTTTATATAGCAACGCTAGAGACCATGCCAAGGTTACTAGGAACATGAGGCCTTGTCATCAGTGTTGCAAAGGAGTGACACAATAGACACATGGGGGTTTCCCCAGCATCACACATGATTCCCAAGAAGAACCATGGGAAAAATGATGCTAGAAAAGCCCACAAGAAAATGACATTTCCCAAGTGTAGCATGCAAACCCAAACAGATTACATACATGCAAGGGTCATATCTGACTGACTCACAAACAAAAAACAAAAAGATCAAGCTCTGTATCCCAGGTACATCCATTCATAGCATACTATGATATAAAGAATCATGACAATTTTAAGGAGGAGAACAACCGAGAGAATCAGGAATGATAACCAAGAACCAAAACCAAATTTCAAGATCAAAAATTCAACAACAAAACACCTTTTGCCAGAGAGATCAACGATATGGGATGATGATTGGATTGATTTGATTTGTGATTGCATTCAAGTCAAACAAGAGGAAGGATACATCCTACAAGGACCCGGTGTAGGCGATGATGATGATTGGATTTAGGTCAACGTATGGAAGGATACATCCTACAAGGACCCATTTCCATGGAGATGTCAATTGTGAATCTAATTGGAAAAAATATGTACTGAGATCAAACTATTGAAGCATGATTTTGTCAAAAGGAACTTGCTGAAGCACAGGATTCAAAAATGGAACTGGATCACTTTCTGCAAGGAGACTGACCAAGGACGCGAGATATGTACAAGCAAGACCGGACTCAAGACTAGATTGATGCAAACAATATATTTATAGGACTGAAGCTCAGGGATTGGGATAGGACAACATATATATAGCAAAGACTGACGATTAGATATAGGATGATATGTACAAAAGCTCAGGATGTAGGATAGGAGGACCAATGCTGACTGATGTGAGCGATAATGGAACATCTAGGAAATATAGGTAATGATTAGGCCAAAGTGGAGTGGGATAAATGAGATGGAGGAGAATGAGATTTTGATAGATAATGATATGGCCCACTATGTGTGATGCCTGATTGCCAGGTTTTCACCACACATACTTGTCCAAGGTGCTTGATTGCCAAGTTTTCACCATTGGACGACTGATTTCTCATTTTTTATTTTTTTTTGCTCTTTTTGATTTTTTTGCTATCACCAAGGTGTCTGTTTACCATATTTTCACCAAGAAAATGATTTCTTTAGGACTTTTTTCAATTTTTTTATATTTTTCAGATAACTAAGATAAGAATTTGTTATGCATAGAAGTGCTTGAGATGAATGATGTTGATTGTATCATTCAGAGGTTCTCCTTCAGGAGTGGATAACTGATATGCCCCAGATCTGAAGCATGCAGTGACGATATATGGGCCTTGCCAAGTAACCTCAAACTTACCTTTCTTTTCTCGATTAGTGCCCACTTTCTGATTCTCTTTGAGAACAAAGTCCCCTACCTAGAACTAGCATGGGTGGATCTTCTTATTATAGCTTCTCTTTAATCTATTCTAATATACAACCAGGTGGTCATATTCTTGTCGGCACTTTTCATTGAAGACTGCGAAGAGTGACAGGAAAGGGAAAGAGAAGAAGAAGGGGGATTCAAGTTTGCATTAGGGATAAGGGATGCGATGTGGAGGATTAGGAGGGATTAGGTATGGGATCATTGCTAGGATGGTAGGATTAGGATCATTGATGGGATGGTAAGATTTGATTAGTGCTGGGATGGTAGGATTTGATTGGTAGGATAAGATTGTTGTTGGGGTTGATAGGATTGCTTTTGCTGGGGAGTGGATGGGGGGGATTTTCTTGAAGCTTGAGCGAGGGGTATTCCAGGGGGAATACCACCATGTAGTTTGAGCAATTATTTTGATATAGAAACACTAGAGACCATGCCAAGGTTACTAGGAACATGAGGCCTTGTCATTGGTGTTGCAGGGGACTGACACAACAGACACATGAGGGTCTCCCCAGCATCACACATGATTCCCAAGAAGAACCATGGGCAAAATGATGTTGGAAAAGACCACAAGAAAATGACATTTCCCAAGTGCAGCATGCGAACCCAAATGGATTACATACATGCAAGGGTCGTATCTGACTGACTCACAAGAAGAAAACAAAAAAGATCAATTTCCTTATCCCAAGTGCATCCATTCACAGCATACCATGATATAAAGAATTGTGGCAACCTTAAGGAGGAGAAAAATCAAAAGAAATCAGTAATGATAATCAAGAACCAAAATCAAATTTGAAGATCAAAAATTCAACAACAAAATGCCTTTTTCTAGAGATATCAACGATACGGGATGATGATTGGATTGATTTTATTTTATTTGTGATTGCAGTCAGGTCGAACAAGAGGAAGGATGCATCCTACAAGGACCCGGTGCAGGTGATGATGATGATTGGATTTAGGTCAATGTGAGGAAGGACCAATTTCCATGGAGATGTCAATTGTGTATCTGATTGGCCAAAATATGTGCTGAGGTTAAATTGTTGAAGCATGATTTTGTCAAAAGGAACTTGCCGAAGCACAGGATTCGGAAGGGAACTGGATCATTTTTTGCAAGGATACTAACCAAGGAAATGAGATATGTACAAGAGGGACCAGACACAAGACTAGACTGACATGGACAAGATATTTACAGGACTGAAGCTCAGAAAGCTCAAAGAGAATGGATGAGATGAGGCAGATATGCATGATGTTGCCCCGGTTGAGCCAAAAGGCCAAGATAGAGGAATAGAGGATGGGGTTCTCTAGATGTGGGAATGATGAAATCCCAAAGAAAACACAAGGATTAGGAAGGATGCATCCCATTGATGATGAGTGGATTGTGATCAAAGCTGGAAGCAAGGCTAAGGGTGTACTTGGATGGGCTGATTGCTGCTAGACTTTGGATAGCTGGAGGGTGTGGATAGGATTTGCATGTGATGGTAGGTCACGAGGAGAATTATGATTGGAATGGGTGGCATTGGGTGCATGAGGATAGCCTAGAGCTAGATAACAATGAAAAGGGAAGAACAAGTGATGGGATATATGAAAGGAAGAATTGGAAGATGGAGGAGACACTGAGAAAAGTGTAGAGGAAAGCATTGGATGGAGGGATTTTAGTAGAGGAATGGATGGATAGCTTAAGGATTGTGGATAGGAGAGGAGGATTTGGGAAATGATAGGTGGATACAAGAAAGTCTCCAAGGACTACATCACTAAGGAACATAATTCCCCCAATTAGGATAGCTCATGCATGTGAGGAAACATTAGGAGGGGTACGATAGGATGGAAGAGAGGATAACAAGAGGATGATGGAGTTGAATGAAAGATAGAATAAAGGGTGGATAAGGGAGGAAGATAGTGTAGAAGGATAGATGGAAGGAAGGATGGGTGGATAAAGATGGGAGATGGGAGATGGATGTCAAGAGATGTCCAAAAGCATGTAGATATGGTGGCCTATATATTTCTCATCAAGATCTAGAGGAGGATGGAGGAAGTGAAAAGGAAAAGACACAATATGGATGGTAGATGGATGGTGGCCAGAAGGAACTGCCCCCAAGTGTGAAGAGAAATTGGATGGAGGAACTATACATGATGCCTGTTTACCAATTTTTCATCGTGGTACTTTTCCAAGGCGCTTGATTCCCAAGTTTTCACCATTGGATGAGTTGATTTCTCTTTCTTTTTCTTCTCTTTTTTTTTTGCTTTTTTTTCTAGTTTTTCTTCTTTTTGGTGTTGATCACGATATGTTGGTACAACTTTATGTGGGATGAGTGACTTTGGAAAATGTAGGTATGAGATAGTTATGCGGGGGAGATATGGGGGATAGGGGATATGATAGTTGAAAGTATTCGGATAAAATGATGGAAAGTGAGTGGGATAAGGGGATACTGTCAGGATCAACATTGGAACATGTTGTGAGGGATGTGCGAAGAGTGAATGTGAAGTGAATGACACCTATGGATGTGATGTAGGAATCATGGTAGGAAGTTGCAGGACATAAGGACCCAAAATAGATTTTGAAGATGGAGGAGAGGAATGCTCAACTAGAGGAGTAGTAACCTCAGATGCCACAATGGATTTGTCTTTTAGATGCATGTCATATTTTTGCTTTGGGATCCACATAATTTTTTCTTTTTCTTTGGTGGGATTTTTTGGCTTATGGGATGTAGTGCATTCTTTGATTGGATTTTCTTTTGTTGGAGCATGTCGTTTGAAGTGGACATGACAATCTTTAGATTGTGGATTGGTAGCTTTATGCATTGATGATTTGGCATCCAAATTACAATGAGTAGCATTGGAAGATTTATGAGAACTTGAGTAAGATGGAGGAAATATGGATGGAGTGGTGGAGGTAGGATGGTGGATGGGGCGCATGGGTATGTGCCTTTGTTGATCCTGATTGGGAATGTAAGTGGTGAGATTTTTTATACGGGATTGATGGATGGAGGAAGGAGTGTGATAAGATGTGGGATGAGATTTTGGGACATAGGGGCCCAAAATGGATGGAGAGGATGAAGGAGGAATATGGTAGGTTGTCTTGGGTTGCAAGGATGGAGGAGGGGGGTGATGTTATATGCTTTAGAGGGATGATAGGAATATGTGATGGAGGGTTTGAAAGCACTCTTTATCTTTTCTTTAGTTGTACCAACTTTTTTGAATGAAGGATCTCGAGGTGCATAACCAACACCACAAGATCGTGGATGTCTTTTAACCTGAATGGGCTCTAGGGTACCTTGCTCATTTATGCCTGCTCCTTTACCATGATAATTCCATTTTTTTAGCATTTGAGTCAAGTTAGGATACTTTACAGTGAAGGAACAAGATGCGAGTCCATTATCAGGTGGATGGCAAATGGTGGAAATGTAACTGATTTCTTCTATTTTAAGAAGATTACCAAAGATGAATGTGAGTGGACCAAGGTGATAGAGTAATGGTGGTGGGGTAGTTGGAATTGGAGGTGATATAGTTTTATGAAGTGAAGGTGATGGGATGCGTTGATCTTGACTCAGATGGGGTAATGGATTTAGAGTTGGAGGAGATGGAATGGTAGGATCTTGGTGAGAAGGAGTGGATGAATTAGGAAGTGGAGTGGATGGGATGTGTGGATCTTGACTCAGATAGGATAATGGATCTGGAGTTGGAGTAGATGGATCATGTAATGGATGGAGTGGGATGTTAGGATCTTGATATGGAGTGGAGGGAATGATACAATCTTCATTCAAGTCAATGGATACTTCAACATGCTTTGGACAAGGTCTTGACATGATTGGATTGACATGGATGGTGTGATTGGGGATGTATGGATGGATTCTTCAAATGAGTTGGATGGATGGATGGATTCTGCAAATGGGTTGGATGGAGGGATGGGAGATTCTTCAAATTGGTTGGAGAGAGGGATGGTTGATTCTGTTAGAGAGGGAAGAAAGGTGGATCCATGAGGTTCATGGGATGGGGTGTGGATAGTGCTAAGAGGAGAAGATGGGGATGGGAATTGGATGAATTCAATGGATGAGGGGATGTCAATGGTGCTAGGAGATGGAAGAGGATCAAAAATTATGAGATCGGGAAGGGAAATAATAGGTATGGGAGATGGACGAGGATCAAAAAGTATGAGATCTGGAAGGGAAATCATAGGTATGGGAGATGGAAGAGGAATGATGGGTGTGGGAGATGGAAGGGCTTCATCACTAGTGTTTTCCCATGGGGGAGAAATATAACGTGAATCTTTAAGAGATGGATTTTCTGTTGGCTTCCTTGTGAAAATCCTTGGAGACTTTTGTGTGGGAGGTTGAGGTGGAGGATTAAAATGTGTAAGTAGTGGGGAGCTAGGGTAGTCCACATATAAAGGTGTGGAAATCCTTTGTGAACTTTATTGACTAACTGATAGGATAGGAGGGATGGACTAGGGGATGGAATATGAAGTGGATTGAGGTAGGTAGGTGGATTGGGGAAGGGGATTTGTGTTAACGTAGGTAGGATTTGAAGATGGCAGATTGGGATAAGATGGGGTATGTGGGTAGGATGGAGTGGATGGTAGATTAGCAATAGCATGGGGTTCATGGTGATGGTTTAGAGGAAATGGAGGACTAGGATTATGATTTTGAAAATGAGTTGGAGGATAAGGAGATGGTGTATTTGGACTAGGAATGTAGTTAGTAGTGTTGTTGTGGAAAGATGGAGTTTGGGATATGACTATGGGATAAGATGGAGGGATGCATGTATAAGAAGGAAATGTGGATGGTGGATAAGATATATTTCCCTTGTTAAAGGTATGATAAGGAGTTCTAGTGGGTATGGAAGTAGACATGATGGGGTAGTGTGGAGGAATGAATGGAGTTTGGGGGATGCTTGTAGAAAGTGTGTTAAAGCTTTCCATGTACGCATCATGATCAACAAGACCCTCGTCATCACTAGAATAGGATAAAGACAAGGAAGAGATATGACAACCAAACTCATCATAATATATTTGTGACATGGCACTTTGTGGATGAGTTGGATAGGGAGGAACGATGGAGATGGATGGAAGACTCAAGCTCAGTTTAGGATGAACAAACAAGCTCAGACTGGGATTCAAATTAAACTTAGGATAGATGGAAGGACTGACTCTAAAGAAGATAGAAAGGGGATGGGGGATAGAAAAGATAGCCCTGCTGGTTTAGGATATGGGGAGAAACAGAGGACTGGATGACACTAGAAGAAACTGATGCTGGATGAGAGTAAGGAAATGATTATGAACCTAGGATGAAAATATTTGGAGGCTTGGGTGAACAACTTGGTGATATGTTGGATTTTCATAGTGCCCAAAGTGAATGAAGGCATGGTTTGTGTGGAATTTCTGCATAAAGAAAACAATCTTGTAGTTGTATAGGACCTTTTCATATTCTTCATGTATATGGTTCTCTTTCTCAATGGATGAAGGATATGCTAATATTTCTTGGCCTCCCAGGTTGTGTTCTATTCTCTACATATAGGAGGGAACAAAATATTCACTTTCTTGTGTTTGATGGAATAAGACATGAGCTCAATCTGATACTGTTTAGGATGAGGCAGTGACTACGACAAGTGTGCCTTGGAATGTTTTTGGAATAAATGATGATCTTAAGGATTTTGAGAAAATAATCTTCCAAGAGGCAAAGCAACCTTGCAAGAATCATAAAATGTTGATCTCTTTGGCAAAAGGACTTCAAAAATTTTAGATTTGTGTATCTTCAAGAACTATTTTTCACAAGGTTTGTAACACTGAAGACACATACAAGCACTTTCTACCTTAAGGATGTGGTGAGCTTGAAAACATTTGCTTGCATACGTAGGCACATACACAAGAGCTAATCAGAATATGACCATCACCAAGCACACGGCTCTAGTAATGATGTCACATTATCTGACTCCAAACGCTCAAGGTGGCACGAATGTGCAAGTTTCTCAGGGAAGTTACTATCTTCCTTGCCTAGCCAATTTTCAATCTTAAGGAGGTGAAATGGGTAGGTTTCTAGTTTATCAGTTGCTAGTGATTTTGTGAAGTCCCCGCAATCGGTTTGTACGACATGACTCACTTAAGAGCCTAGTTGGACCATGCCAGTATACTGGAGAGTTCACCCAGTATAGACTACCATCGAACATGACCTGCCCAAGCTTGAAAGGATATAGACAGACCTTTGGGTCCACCTTATTTCTATACCGGCTGAAGGATTTACCAGTTTGAGGTCATTCTCTAGAGGACTCGTGCTTCTTCTGGACAGACCCCCTCTAAGCAATTTTTGAAAGTTTCAAACGTTCACAATCACCTTTCTCTTGTACCAATGACTACGAAAGCCAGTGGGAGAGGATAGTGTGTGAAGTGAGGTTGCACTCTATAAAAGTTTTGTGCAAGTGCACCAAAGACGCAAGTCACACAATTAATTCTCGATAATTTAGGCAATGTGTTTTAATCTAAGATAGAAATGAACTCGCAAGCTTGTTCTTTTTATGAGCACCAAAATGAGATTTGGTTTGCCTTGTTCAATTATCTTTATGCATTCAAGATTGAGTTTGTTTGAGTTTTTTAAGACCCAAAATGAAAGTTATGAATGCTTGTTCGAGTGCAAAACCTGAAACAATGTGTTGATCCTTTAGCCATTCAAGATTTGATTGTGCTTGATTTTAGTGTACTTGAAAGGAAATGTGTGATTACCTTGTTCAATTGTTTAAAGCCAAATTTGAAGTGTGATTTCCTCGTTCAACTTTAAAAACCCAAAACAAGATGTTTGATAGCCTGGTTCAATTCCTTGTGCATTCAAGATTGAGTGTGATTTGATTATATTAGAGTGTATAAGAAAGAGCGAATTGGAATGTGTTCACCTAAATTTTTGATGAGGAATCTGATGAAGTGGTCTACAAATCTGAATATCCCTCTGAATCATCTTTCTGAAGCCTTTCAAATCATCCAAAACATAGGTCGTATGCAAAAGTTATGCTCGTTTCCGTGAAAGGGCCTTCTTATGGATTTTAAAAGGGTGTTGGATGATGTCATTTACATGCGTGTTTAAATTTGACGGTTTTGTGGCCATCACAAAAGGCCAATATCACTGTAGGTTGACGGCTGGAAGATCGTCAAATTTTAGTTCAAACCAACTTCGATCCGCATGCAAACCGAGATAGTTGACCAAACAAAGTCAACTAGAGTTGACCAAAAAGTCAAGTGATATAGTTGACCAAAAAATTCAACCAAAGTTGACCAAAAAGACTCACACATGCAAATTGAGACAATTGACCAAAAAGTCAACCAAATTTGACCAAAAAGTCAACTATCTTCGAAAGGTGCGAAACTGAAATCCTATGTTCCAAAGGGTACACAGAACACTTGGTTTGAAAATCAAAATGAACGGAGGAAGTTTGACCACGGTTGACCAAAAGTCAACTATGCATGATTTTGGTCAAAGTTAGCGATACTACCCTTAAAAAGGTCAACGTGATGATAAGGGTTAGCTTCAACCCTCTCATCGATAAGAAAAAAAAATGTCGAAAGACTTGATAACTAAAAATGAATAATTTAACTAATTAAATAACGTTTTCAAACCAACGGCAACAGTCGAGTCCATTTTGAGCAAAGATGCCTTTAAACATGAAAAGCCTACGAACTCAAAAACTCAAGAGAAACCATTATTGTTAGTAAAACTGACCTATGAAGTGGGTCCCACCAAGCATGCCAGAAATGTGAGAGGTGAAAATTAGTTATAAAGGAATACAATAATAATATTAAAGCATTCAATAACTAATAAATCAAGACTACACTCAAGATTGGACTGAAAAGGAAAACTTAAAACAATAAGAAACTAAAGAAGTACAAACCTCCCTAAAACTGAATCCAAGCTCCCTTTTGATATTTTGATGTGTCCATGCTTATGGATGTGTACTCAAGGATGATACATGCTCCAAGCTTCAAGAGGTGTTCTTCAAACTGGAATCATAAGTTTGCATAAAAGATGGATTTATGATTTTCTCTGAAAACAACATTATAACTCTACATGGAAGGTGGATGATTTTGTGAAGGGAAGAGGTTCTACTTATAGGAAAATAGACTCAGAATGAGCGGTCAGGATGCAAACCTAAAGAGGGGCTCAGATGCACCTAGGAAAAAGCACAAGGATTGTGCTTCTTTAAGTGCCTCTCATTGTGACAAGTGTCACAAGGAGAGAGGATGTGAGGGGAGATGAATGTGACCATTTTGGTCCATGTGCAAAGGGATAAGAGAAGACTCTTAGGGATAGGGTGAGTAATTAGGGTTGTAAGAAGCATTAATGATGAGTGTAAGAGCATTAATGAGGTATTAATGAGGGTCTTAATGAGGTATGGGTGAGGGGATAAGATATGGCTTGAGAAGTTTGACTTTGGAAAAGGGGTTGAATTCCTAATCCAAGGATTACGAATGTGACAAGCTTAGGGAGAGTTTAGGATTAGGGTTAGGGTTAAGAGGGCTTGATAAGTTTGACTTTTGGGTAGAGTTGAATTCCTAATCCAAGGATTAGGAATGTGACAAGCTTAGGGAGAGATTAGGATTAGGGTTAGGGTTTAAGATAGGTGATTAGGGAGATGGAGATGGGAGGAGAGAGAATGAGTGGAGGGGTTAGTTAATTGATTAGGGTTAATTAGCTAATGAGGAAGGATTAACATGTGTGAAGGGGTTGGGATTGGTTTGAACTCAGGGTTAGGTGGTTGGGATTGGTTAGGTTAGGGGTTAAGGTTATGAAGCCATGTGCTTAAATAGAATATATTTAACTATTTAAATCACAAGTGGAGGGAAAGAGGATAATAAGAATTAAACTAAATGAATAAGTATATTTATTCAATCTAATAGGGGAAAGGAGATTTAATTAACTATTAGGCCATTGGTTTCCATTTAATAATTAATCAGACTATAGCCAATTAAATGAATTAATCAGGCTAGTAGGATAACATAAATCAATTAGGTAATGATTTATTACTTAGTTGATAATGTCCTAGAAGGCACTAAATGTGATTAGATTATCTTAATCAAATTTAGGTGTCTACAATATTCTCAATCTCCTCTCGCATAGGTCCCTTGTTCTTGACCAAATCTTGCACATTGAAGACTGGTGACATTGCTAAGTTTGCAGGTAGATCTATTATGTAAGAATTCACTCTATATTTGGCTAGGATTTTACAAGGCCTTATCCTCCTCATTTGTAGTTTACTAGGCACACCTTTCTTCAACCGAGCTTTGATTAAATGCACCATAACCAAGTCCACAACTTCAAACTGCAACTCATTCTTCCTTTCATCCACTTTAGCCTTAATTATTTGAGTGGCTTTTGTTAAAGTCTTCTTCACTTGATCATGCACCTCCTTCATAGATTGTGTGAAATCCTCTGCATGTCCACTTCTACCCTCCATGCTTATTAGGTCTCTAAGCTCACAAACACCTCTAGGATGCATCCCATAGACAATTGCAAAAGGGCTTTTACCTGTAGTTTTGTTTACATTGTCATTGTAGGAAAAATCTGCCTGTGGTAGCACTTGATCCCAAACATGTCCATACTCTTTACTCAAACATCTCAGAAGGTTACCCAAGACTCTATTAATGGCCTCTGTTTGGTCATCTATTTGGGGTGATAAGCATATCCAAATGAAAGGTTAGTTCCCAATCTTTTCCACAAAGACTTCAAAAAATGGCCCATGAATTTAACATCTTTATTTGAGACTATGCTGGTAGGCAATCCATGGATTATAACCACCTCTTTGAAAAACAAATGTGTTATGTAGCTGGCATCATGTGTTGCCTTTCAAGGAATAAAATGGCTCATTTTACTGAACATGTCAACAACTACATTGGATGAAGCCCAAAGACCGAGAGATTACTTATTTGACAAGGTGGTTTGTAATTAGAATTACACAACAAAAGATTATCAATGAGTCAAAGGTAAAGAATATTAACTCGGAAAGTTTGGAATTAATATTGATTTAGAGGTATAAGACTACTCAGTAATTAAGGCGGTCTTCTAGTGCATGGTCTTCCGGTGTTCTACAAGAGCAAGGCCTCAAGCTATGGAGAAGATTGGAAGTTTGGACTTTCAGCACCAAGGGCATTAGGTAAAAGGTCTAGGACAATGAGTATGATGCTAGGAGCAAGGAGAAAAGCGTAGGCTGGGGTCTCCCATTGGGGATGTTACTAGAGATAGCCAATGTCAAAAGGTTGGGGCAGAGGGGGGCCAAGTGCCACCTTGTCACATATACGATGGTTTGTCATTGCTACGTACATTAATGTTATCAATCATTATACTTTACTTATCTACTATCAGTCAACGTGTTTCGTTTTCCATAAACCAGATTGATTTGGGTAGCAATTACTTTTCATGAGAATTAATAAGTAGAAGATAATGTTTAATTGCTGTTTTGAAAGAGACAGCGTCGCATATAAATTTGCCATTGTCATGGATCCCTTGTTTACGCCTTATCTCTATCTCCATTTTTAAATGAAGTGGGACTTATTGATCTGAGAATCTGCTTATTGTTTAGAATTCCAACGATATACAATATGATGGAAACCAAATAGTGTAACCTTAGAATTCTCAGCTTATTGATATAGAGTGTTCCTTTTACCTCAGAGAAAAAGATTGGGCATTTCCTTCAAATATTAGCATGTAAAGGCATTTCCCATAATATATCTTGCAATCTCTTTTGCAGAGATAAGGTTATCATGGTAAGAATGTGTTGGAGAAGCTCTTCCATCTCTCGCCCTCTACAACCTAATTTATATGTCCAAAACTATTTCTAACATTGTTTGACAGTTTGTTAATGTCCATGGGGTTTTCACTAAAGGAGCAATAGAATACCACATGCGTTCATATTAGAAGTTCAAAATAGAGAAAAGAAAAAATATATATATTAGCTTGTAGACAAGCTATTCTCGCATGACAAAACAATCTTCTTTTGCAGAGCTTCCATAGCTAATGTACTCCTACCTGTCATCTGATCAAATAAACCACAAAAAGAATTTAGCACAATATGCATTGCCTGCCTTGTATTTGTCTTTATATTAATTACATTCATAGGCATTCACATTCTATCATATTGAAAGTGTGTACTTCAAGCATGTGATGATAGATCATTCAATATGATTCGAAATGTTGATACATACACTAACAAGAAAGGACAATCCAAAAGCTAAAGAAAGTTGAAACTCACTTGAAAATGAAGAATAAGAAAGATTGTGTCATGAGAAACAAATTTAGAAGCATTGAGAAGCTCAAGTCCCTCTTCTTCCACCACCACCAACACCCTTGACAACTTAACTGCAAATTTGCAAGCATAGACTGTTATCAACACCTCCGAATGTTCCAATGCCGCACAATTTAGTGTAACGGCAGGAGGAGAGCAGATTGATCCACCATGTAAATGTGAATGTGAATGTGAATGCTCTTTGCGTGCTTTTGAGTTTTGTGTACTCAGAGAGCTCTCGGAAGTTCTTTTGCCAGATATTAAATTATCATGTTATCGATGTAGTGTTTGGAGTTCATTATGCAACTCAGGTATGTACTTCAGAATTTCACCTACAGTATTTGGAATGCTCAACCTCCTCTGCAGACACCAATTAGTGAGCATTAGATGTAGAGTATAATACACAGATATGATATGAGCATCGTTAACATAGTTAGGAGAGAGAATCTAGTAGTTGAACATTCTAATTTCCCACTTCACAAAATCTTATGTGGAAATTGCATTTCGCTAAGTATTTTTATGGAATTCTACTTGGCAAGTCCCTTACTTATAACTAAAGTTTCAAGGCCACGTCAACAAATTTGATGCCACATCAACATGCTTTTTGCCAAGGTATCCAAAAATGTCCCAAAAAAAGTGAAACTAATACTTATGCACTAAGTCATATTTTATTGGTGCAGTAACATCTCATTCAATTATGAGTAGTCATTATCAATAATATCAACTTTAAAGTCACAACTACTAGTACAATCCTTAAGTACTATCACTACTATTAAAAGGCCCCCAACTATTCAGTCCTCTCCCTTATAAATTAATTGGATTCTAACTCATTTTCCAAATGAAATAGAGACATATCATTTCCATTTATATAATATAATTTAAATTTCTGACTTATTAAGTAAACTTATCTGAAATAGAACCCACCAATTGGAAGTGATTTAAGATGAGCAAATCAAAACTTAAAGTTCAGTTAACTTATATCCAATGAAAATTCTGCAATGATAAAAATTAATACCTTAGGATTTGGGTTAGGTAGTAGTGCTTGGAGCTGACCGTAAAGTGCATTTAACTTCTTCCTTCTTAGTCGTTCGTTAGCGTTGTGAGAGAGCTTCTTGAGGCAAGGCATACTATAAGCACTAGGCCCTAATTCTTCTTTTCCAACTGCCTGCTCTGAGCCCATTGGTAGACACACTGTGTGTTCTTGATGATGTTGTTGATCATGGTGATGTTCTACCATTCCAAATTCAGTGGTGAACTCCATAGCCAAGAGATTGTCAAACCCACCATGTTGATCAAGCTGCTCGTTCATGGGACTTAAAATGGGATTGTTTTGCAGTTGAGACATTAACAAAGGATCCAAAGTATAAATATCTGCAGAATTCTCAGAGGTTGGATAGAAAACTGATTGTAATTTACTCATGATTAGAATGATTATAGACAAGGAAGAACAAGAAAGAGATGAAGAGTGATATTGAAAGTAAGTTATTGAAAGATGGTGATGATAACAGACTTAAATAGACATATGGTCGTAAGATTGACTGTCAAATTTATTGTAGTGATTGAGAATGGAGACATTTTATTCTTGGGGATGTCCCCGTTCACACTGGCATAGGAAGCCAAACAGTAGTCATATTACAGTTTCTGAATACGTGGAAAGCCATGTCATTTATTTTTCAGCAGTACACAATGATTTATAAAGTGTGTATGGCAGGAGGAAGACACGTTCTCTTGGTATTGTGGTCACAAATTGCTCGTGGATTTCTGCACATGAACACAAGTCTATTTTTAATATGCAAGAATCATAATATAGACCACCTGCCCTACCTCTCTGGGGTCGTCATCGTTGGGTTTTACCAGAAATAGAAATATAAAACTCAAGAGAGACAAAATTTGACATTTTGTTTCAATAGATTTTTAAAATAGTTTTAAGCTGCTGCTCATGTCATCAGACATGCTTATCACCTTAAGATTCCTTGATTAATGCTAATCAGTATTATAATAGGCTACCTAGCATGCTCTATTTAATGTACTATTTTATTATAAATAAATGGTGTATTGATTATATTGAAGTGGTTATTTAAAATCAATCTATTTATTATGGTGATTTGACAATCATGATTATATTTTAAATAACTAAATCTGATATTATTTGTGGGTGATATCATAATAGTGGGTTACACTTTTTTGCCTAAACGGACATTGAAGTCTACATTTTGAGAAAAACTTTCATATTCGGATGCATATTGTCGTTAAACTGTTTGAAATCGGAAGATGAAGTAAACTAGAGTCTTTTAAAATTTTCTGTCTAGATTCTAAATATTTTTTTTTTATTTTTTTTTGAATTGATTTTAATGGTTTTTTTTTTCCCACTAAAACTGCTATGTTGCTGAAAACGTCATTTTCAAAAAGGTACAATGATTTTGTACAGCATAACCTTTTTTCTAAAATAGATATCAATGCACTTCTTTCGAATTTGGTTTTGTAGCATCCATACGGAGGGCATGCAATTGGTTTGACGACATTATCATGATTATTGCATATTTTATGAACGTTTGAAGTAGAGTCAACCGTAATTTTGACATACCTTGATTGCGTAGCTGATAACTTGTTGTGTATTTATCAAAATTCATTTTTTTTTTTTGATAGAAAGAAGACTCGAAACCGGAGGGCACTATTATTTTTCAAAAAAAAAATTCTATTTTCTACTATTTTTCATTGAACGTCAAACCTGGAAGTTTATATTTGATAAAAACCCTACATCTGATACACGTCATGATACATAGACCTAATTAATTTAAAATTTGTCAAATATATATTCGTTAGAAAGCTCGTTCAGAGTACTTGTGCGATACAAAAGGAGGTATCCCTATTCTTCCATTTGAGCCCCGCGCTTGAGCCCCGAAGCCATGAAAACTGCATATTGTTGTTAGCCTGTGCAGATGGCATCAATTTTGGGGGTTTCGGTAGAAACTACTTTTGATAGAAAGTAGTTTCAATCAAAACTAAATAGTTTCGTGATTTGGATTTTCCCCAACGTTTAGCAAAGCACTTTCGATCGAAAGTGTTCAGTTTCTATCGAAAGTCAAAGATGACTTTCAATAGAAACCTATATCAGCCTCTTTGGTGTCGTTTCAGGTTCAGAACAATTACATATAAATAAATATATGTTTTTGTCATCTTTTTAATTTGAAAGTCGCAAAATACTTCGCAATTTGAAAAAACAAGACAATTCTGCAACTTGTGATGGGAAATAAAAAGAGAAGGCTAAATAAGAGTGCACGACATTATTCAGAAGATACTGAATACAGACTACGTGAAAAAGCTCGGGAAAGATATTATCAGAATAAACAAGGTACATGTCTATATCTCTTTATCTCTCTCTTTGTCCATATTTTAAGTTGATGATTATGACTTGTCTTAATGAAACATGT
>MU227248.1:2038449-2050957 GCA_018584345.1 Thuja plicata | reverse complement strand
GTAAGCTTTGAATTTAGTAATGTTTACAAATTAATTCATGAATTTGTTTAGTGTCTCAAATTGAAATGCACAAAGATGTAAAATGACATAGTATAATTTTGACATAGTATAAATGTGCATATATATACACATATATGTATATATAATGTATGCACACACACACACACACACACAGAGAGATATATACACACACACACACATATATATATGCATATATATACACATATATGCATATATATATGTATATATATATGTATATACACATATATGCATATTATACACATATATATATGCACATATATGCATATATACATGTATATATACACATATACATGCATATATACACATATACATGCATATATACACATATATACAAACAATATATATATAAAAACATTATAATGCATATATACAAATAATATATATTATAAAACAATAAAAAATACAAATTAAAAATGTGAAAAACCTGAATAGTGACATTCGGAAAAATGGAAGCCCCACTCTGTCTGTCGCTTTCAACCCAGCCGAAACAGTGAAAATGACTGTTTCGGCGGGTTTTAAATTCTGCCCAAAAAAACCTACTTACTTTCAATCGAAAGTACTTACCTATTTTCGATCGAAAGTAAGTAGGTACTTTCTATCGGAAGTAACTTCCGATCGAAAGTAGTCATTTTAGGTACTTTCGATCGGAAGTATATCACTTCCGATCGAAATTTTTTATTTGTTCCGATCGAAAGTAAGATGAATTTTTTAGTGGGCCACGCTTTTCAGGGTGAATTCCTTCCTCCCTAAAAGTGTAACCCACTATTGTGGTATTACCCTTGTGTGTTGTAGTTAAGAAATATATAGAAGACTTTTGTTTTTACTTTTAATAATTAGGAGATATAGATGTAATAAAAATTGAAGTAGAAAGAGAGAGAGTTATCAAGGTGGATGAACTGGTGAGGAAGATGCAAATGATAGATTTGAAAATAAATGGAACAGGTTGTATGATGAGAAGGATGTTCAAAAAATAAACATTTGGTCGGATTCTTATCAAAATGTTAGTTGTTCTTCTATAAGCCTCAACATACTTTGGAAAGTAAGTATTTGACCCTTCTTCTCCTACAACAAAGTATGGTGTGTTTTTGTGTTTTGATGGGTCCTGGTGCGCGCAAGGAAGTATTTGGGATATTCTTATGTTTTTGGCTATGGTTGTGTAGAGGTTTCTTATTATCTATCTCTATCTTGAGAGTGCCAATAGGAAGTATGCTAATGTTGCAATTCACACTCATGGTGAGTAGGATTAGATAGGGGTTGATGTCCTTAAAAGCCCTTGCGATATGTTTGTGGAAACAAATTTTTTTTCTAATGCTCATAAAGATAGTGGTTTGGTCACTAAGTGTTTTGCTGACATTAAGGAGGTGGTCATTGATAGTCATGGAATGTTTAAGATGTAGACTTTTCACTCTTCAATCCCCCACATATAGTAAGTAATATTGGGGGTTATTGTTCATCAAAATAACCCTCTTTGTACTTGAGAGGAATAATTTTTCCTTCTCTCAAGGCTATGATGTCTTCTATATTGGATATAGATGATTTACAAGGTCGCACACAATGGACTGCAACACACTATACACTCCTCCATACTAGATACAAAGCAAAATTACAATTCCCAAACACTAGTTTTACCAAGAGAGTAATACTTAAAAAATGCAACTTCAAGCTATAAAAAATGACAAAAAAAGGTAAAATATTTAAAAAAATATCTTCACCAAAGTGCAATTCATCAGAACATCTTTCTGATGATATCTCATTTGCAAAAAATGAGAAAAAAATGCCTATTGAAGGCAATTTCATGATCAAGAAAAACCCCTAATCACTCTATATAACCATGAAAATCAACTAATTGGAAAAGAATTTGGGGCCTATTGGCCACACCAAACATCAATTATAAAGTGCAAAGTCCAAATCGGTTACCACTCACCAATATCTAGGGCATATGCAAGCATGTGAGAATGCAACCATACATGGCATGAGCTCATATTCACAATAGTAAACATGAAACATACTATATAAAGAAGTAAAAGACATTGACGGACTAAAAGGCCTTGATAACTTCCCTTGTGCCTTCGAGAAGTAGCCCCCACATGTAAGATTTTATTTTCAAACCTAGCATAAAATATGAAGCAAAGACTTTATTATTTTGTCTCCAAATAAAACAATCCACCAATCAAAATGTGCAACATAAATGGAAAAAAACTTGTGCACATGAAGGAAATGCACAGGGAAATACAAGTCAATCCCAATACTGCAGCCTCCAATAACCATCAAGCGCAACACCTAAAAAATGAAGCGCTTGATAGAATCAACATAGATCTGACAAATCTACAGAAATACCAAAGGGAGTGGAATGAGTCCAATAAAAGAAATGAAACACTGGTGCATCTACTATAATACCCAATACCAATTCACATAGAATAGGAAATATCCTAATCAATCACTCTTTGAAATCCAAACAATAAACCTAGAAGGAAAATTGATTTTGCCAACTAAAAATGACAAACAATTGCTAAACAAATGCCTTCACGGGAAAAAATAATCAATCTTAGACCTTTTCAAAACTCACTCAGTGGTGAAGCAATATAGTCACATGAGTCTCTTTGATGCCATGTTGATGCACTTAGGAACCTATTCTACAAGCCAAGAACAAAACCTCCACCAAAAAATGAGAAGCAACCACAAGCTATTTCACTAGCCAATGCAGACAATGCATTGATTTGAATGAGATATCTTACACTATACAACCACATTGCTTATAAAGTAGAAATTTGAAGTATAAATACAAGTGATGAGGAAAGATGCCCCAAACATAAATAATGTTAGCCGTAGTACTTACTTTATACTGTGTTAGTTATATTATGTGTAGTCGACGATACTTAGTTACTACTAGATGGCGGTTGAGAATCGGTGGTGACGTTTGGTCACACCCCTTCGGGTTTTATATAAGCAATGTACTTTCTCTTTGGAGATAATATAGGAGAGTGACTATCGTAAATGTACTCAAATTACAAATGATTAATAAATATTATGATCTATCTTATGTATTTGTGTTTCCACACAATGTCTATGCATCAGTAAACTAGGTTACCCTAGCGGGTAAACATTTGGTGCCACTGCCTAGACATACTCGGGAAGGCAAAAAAAAAAATTTGATGTGTTGATCATTTCCCTGTAGAGAAGTGATAAAATAATTCATGCCCAATCAATTGAATAAAAATAGAAAGAAGGAACTCGAGAAGGAACAAGCCACTAGAAAATCTGTACTCGCACAACAGCAAGTGAGCGAATAGAGAGATACAGAAGATGCGTTGAAGGACTACCAAAGGGAGTAAGTGAAGGTGAGGGTCTAGAGGTATCTGACCGAGAGGCCAAGAGAAGTGACAAGGACCACCTAGAGGAAACAAGGAGCTTGTTCAGGTCCTTAACCTTAACCCCACGGACGAAGCAAGAGAATTTTGAAGGAAGGAAGAAGAGGAAGTCGCACGGAGGGAGGCTCAGGATACCATTATCGCCGCAAGTATCAAAGTGACCGAGGGGAACAGGGATCATAGTAGCCCACCAGGCCTAGAAAACTCTAGTATTTTAGGGACATCAAGTGGTATGGTACCAAACATTTTCTAGCTATTGACACCAGCAGTACCATCCCAGCCTGTAACACAACCGGTGCTATAGTCGGTACCTAGAAAAGTAAACATGGTGACTAAAAAATAGAATCTACCAAAATTCCATGGAGATGGGAAGGAAGATCCAGTATGACATTTTCATATGTGCAAGACAATCTAGTCATTGAATGGATTCATTGACCAAGCAAAGTGTGTGAAACAGTTCCCCGCCACACTTAGAGGAGTGGCCATCAACTGGTACTCCAATGTGGACAAAACAAAGGTGACCACTTGGGACGAACTCAAGAAAGAATTCCACAAGGAGTTTTGACTCCTGAGGGATGACAGTGAAATTGTTTCAGAGTTATTGTTGGAAAGTTGACTCCTAGAGGATGCATGACTTATTTTGTGTTGTCATCATGGAAACAAAGTCATACTAATTTTGTCTAAGTAAACTTAGAAGACAAAATGACTAAGTATGGAAAACAGGATAGACAGAGTTATACAGCAATCAGCACATCAGTGCACGTGTGAGAGAATGAATCAGACTATGTGCATTCAGATATATGTTCTATGTTTTGTGTACATACTAAGTCTAGACACACATGGAACAACATGATAGTATAGAGAAGTTATAGACATATCAGTGCACAAGCAGTCCAGAAGACAAAGCACAAAAGCCGACTAGTGTTTTGATCAGCGTATATTATTTTGTTATGTAAAGGCCAAGCGCTTATGATAGTATGTTTGTAATGATGTAATTAGTAATGTTGTAAACATGCTTAAGCCAATTTGTTTAGAAGCGTTGTGTATTATGTTTTTAGGGCCAACTATAGTCTTGTTTTGAGTCGCGTCTATTCGGACATGAACATATAAATATGTAATGTAAATGTATATTACAAGTGTCAAAAGATATGCATAAGAAAGATATAGAAGAGCAGTATAATAAAGTCAGTATGAGATAAAGCTCTTTAAGAGAGTAAGAGCATCAACGAATACATGAAACTGATCAGACAATAGTTTCATCATAGCAGTTCACTTTTGATATAGTGTATATCAACTATCAGAAGGTTGTAGCCTTCATCCTATTGAGCAGTGAGCTCTGGCAGTGAGCCATATACCTTTAATAGGGTTTTGTAAAGACTTCTAACAGGGTCATTGTACTTGCATTGTAAAGACTACTTCTAATAGGGCAAAGGAACTTTAATAGGTTCATTATACTAGTACAATATTTATGGGTACTAATTCCCACTGGGGTTTTCCTTTGATCAAGGTTTCCCCATAATCATATCATGTGTTATGTGTTCTTTTATTGAGCTTCATTGGATGTATGTTTGATTTATGTTAAGGTTGCTAAAATATAATAAATAGAAAAACACTAATTCACCCCCCCCTCTCAGTGTTTCTAATAGATATACGGTACCAAACAAGGCAAGAAGGAGATTGTGTGGGCCTACATTCGCCGACTAAAGGAGTTAGTCATAAAAATGGAGAGTCAGCCAGTGGATGGTCTAAAGAAAAGATGGTTTGTGGAGGGCCTAAAATTGAACCTACGGAGGAAAATGAAGATAGTGCCCCCTACCTCATATAAAGATGCCTATAACTAGGCGATGGACTTGGAGAGTGAACAAAAGAACTCTAAAAAGAAAATAAGTGAGTCTTCTTCCGATGATGAGGACACTTCTAAAGAAGAAAGAATCAGTGACAAGGGATTGAAGAAGGTCATGACGCTCCAAAAAGATATGGAGAGAATGTTAAAAGAATTCAAGACAATGAAGGGGGTAGAAGAAGAGAAGACAAACTATGGTGCACAGACAGCAAGGAGAATTTCCACACCAAAGGGTCTTGTCCAAAAAATTCATTCTATGATATCTACCAAGTTATGGGTCACTTTGTTAAGGAGTTTCTGTATAACATGAATTCACAAAATGCACAAGTATTGTTCACAGAATAGGTCACAATGTATGCACCAGTAGGCACCTACCATCAAACAAACACCACGGCGTCATCCGAAGGCTACTAGGATAACATGCGAGGGGGAAATAATAATAGTAATAACAATAACAAGTAAAGCCACATCTAGTATGATGCCAAAGGGAGACCTATCATCCAATGCAGGGCATGTAGCCAATGGGGGTACTTCACTCAGAACTACAAAGCCGAGGGTGATTCCCCATAACACTTGTGTAAATGGTGTGGTCCTGATGACCACGACAATGCACACTATCCAAAAGGAGTGAACCTCATAGACATTGATAATATCGTGCTCATACTTACAAGGGGCCAAGAGAATCAAGCCACATATCCAGACCCTCAAATAGAAATATTGGACACGGGAGGCTAAGGAAGAAATAGAGAAGGCGATGAAGGCACAAAAAGAAACATGGGAGATGGCCACTACCTCGGATCAGAGGGAGGTAGAACAAAACATTTTGAGACAGTTGTTACATTTAGAGGTACCCATGAAACTCCAGGACCTCCTTCACACCATGCCTCACTTGGGAATGACATTGTTGGGGAACTTGGCCACGTAGCCAAATACCACACGTATGGATATCCTCAGAGGGTTTGCAATTGACCCGATGATACTTGTTGTAAACAATGGGAGGTACCCAAAATTTGTCAAGATGGGTATCCTTGGCACCATTCTCACAGACACCATTATAGATGGTGGGTCCAGAGTAAATGTACTTCTAGAGGAGACATGGAAAAAGTTGGGGAAACCCATGTTGTGGCCTCCAACCTTCAACTTGTTGGGAGCGGACCAGCACAACATCAAACCCATCAAAACCCTTATGGATCAATGTGTGATGATTGGGACACATCCCTTCGTACTCGACTTTGTGGCGATCTCACTAAAGAAAAATGGGTATGAGGCTATTTTGGGATGAGGGTGACTCACCTCAGTGAAGGTGAACCACAACTGGAAGTGGAACACACTCACCATGGAGACTGTTGGGAGGAAGTACGTGATTGATCTCCGCACACAAATGGTGAGCGAGGAGTTAGCATCTTTAGAATCTGAATCTGAAGGAGAGCAATTGGGAGAAGATGGAGGGCAAAGAAGAATGGAGCCCAATGACGAAGGGGTGTTAGAGTTGGAAGAATGTTATGGGGATGATGGAGATTCAATGAATGGCCTCTTTCATTGGCAAATGGAAGATTACGAGTTCTTCACACCATTTTGTAACATGCTAAGCATTAGGGAGGAGGAAGCCACCCCTGCACACCAGTTTATGAAGGAAGAACCCATCAAATACTAGGATGTACAATCACAGAGGAAAAACCTTGGTGATGACACTCGTGTCAGTGATGGTTAGAACCCCATGGCTGTAGCCTTCAAATTATTTATTCTCCTTCTTCTTATGTATGGGCTAGTGATGGTGGTCCCTATAGAATTTATGGTTTCTAGCCTTTGGATAGCCATCGAAAACAAACCCAAGGACAAGGTTCGGGAAGTAGACTACGACAGGGCCATCCAGCTATGGACTCTCAATGGATGGGAGATACATGAGGCCATTAGCAGTTCCAAATTGAAACCACACCTGGAGGGGATGGACAAAGCACCCGAAAGGATGGACAGAGCACCCAAGGGGATGGAAGGGGACTCAAGAAACCTGAGAGGCCGGACGGATGACTAGAGAGGCACCCAGAAGATAATTAGATTAGACAATATTAATAATAATAATAATAATAATAATAATAATTTAAAAAAAATTAATATTAAAATATATATATATTTGAAAAAAAAAAGCAAAGTGTTCGTACAGCCGTATGGAAGAGAAATGTTGCACCTTAAAGAGTCGTACGACCTAGGGTCATATGGGCACACACCACCATACAGAAAGGAAAGCATGAAAAGATAGATGGTCATACAGACCTATAATACCATATGACAAGAAAAAAAAAGAGAGTAGGTAGAAGGTCATATAGCCAAGTACAACTGAAGAGGGAAAAAAGTGCATGTGTTATACGACATGATACTGTATGGCACCATATGGATGACTAACTGTACGATAAATCCATAGGCTTGAAGAAGAAGCCGCACAATGTATCGCATCCCTTATCTATTCTATTTGGACAAGAGGTGTTTAATAGAAAGTATCCAGAGGCAAAGTAATTGGTGGCTGTAGGGAAGCCACCAGTTAGGGTTAGTTATTTATTTTGTATAAGGACAACAAAGGTTATTTATTTTGGATTATTGAGTTGGCAAAGGTGGTCATGCAGGAGAATTCACAAGGAGAAGTTATTGATGGCATCACATTCTAAAAAATAATGACAACAAATAAAGAATAGTGAATAGCATATGGCACCGAAGGGAAGGAAATTTGTAAAGGCACCATAACATAGTTGGCAGAGGAGAGAGGTAAGAAAATGGTGTGCGCCATGGACTTTTGTGTGGGTTTGAAAGTGCTAAATTGGTCTTAGCCCCGTGGGGGCGCTGCCCCTCGACCCCACCTGGGGTGCTGCCCCAAGACCCTACAGGGGCACTGCCCCTTGACCCCACTAGGGGCATTGCCCCCTAGACCCCCATTTTATTTTGGAGGCACACTACAACATAGATTTGGGGTGCCCGCGTCGTCAGGGTAAGCTTTGGGTTTGTTACACTTAGTGAGGAAGAAGTTTGAAGCTAAGCGTTGGAGGGGAAGCCATATGCTACCGATAGAGATGGATTTGGAGGTTTTGATCACACAAAGTTGAGCACATGAGACCCAGAGATGCTGCAGGCATTGATTTTCCATGTGCCATTGGTGGCGAGAGAGGTAGCAGGGTACTACACTTTGAGGAGTATGTCTTGTCTAGACATGAGGCTGCCGTGGTGGAGGAACAGAGAGCTTGGGATGAGCTGACTACCAGGTTGGAGGCAGTAGAGAAAGACCTGGCTGAGTATTAGGATATGGAGAAGGTGTCTATTGAGGACAGATTGGTTACGGAGGTAGCATGTTATGATTCTTGTATGTAGTGGTTCCTCATTCCTATTTTGTTTCGGTCCCAGACATTTTGTTGTCATTCGGAGATGACTTTTCTTTAGGGGGGATTATGTTAGTTGTAGTACTTACTTTATGTTGTGTTAGTTATATTATGTGTAGCCGATGGTACTTAGTTACTATCAAATGGCGGTTGAGAATCGGTGGTGACATTTGGTCACACCCCTTCAGGTTTTATATAAGCAATGTACTTTCTCTTCAGAGATAATATAGGGAAGTGATTATTGTAAATGTACTCAAGTTATGAATGATTAATAAAGATTATGATCTATCTTATGTATTTGCATTTCTGCACAATGTCCATGCATCAGTAAACTAGGTTACCCCAGTGGGTAAACAAAGAAGAGTAGGCATAACCACTTTGGCACAAAAAATAATATACCTAACCTAATTTCCTAATTTATAGTTGTATGCATATAGAAGAATGTTATATTTCATATGTTAACTTAAGAAATTGTGCATAGTGTAAATTCATACACCAATTACCCAAAATTGGGATCCTATGAATCAAAAATGCCTATATAAAAATGAATCACACATGCTCATATGACATGTAATAAGAAATATCATACACAAAAATTTAGCAATGCGAATAAATATACATACACAGAGCATAAACATGGAAATACATGGAGCATACATGAACCATATATGACAAATGAAGGCATACAATATATAGAATCTTGAACTAAGAAGATTCACAAATCCTAATTAGGATCTATATCAAAAGATATAGAAGGTATGACATTTGAAACTAGAAATAATTGTGAATCTTATTTAGGAGGCATATCCACAATGACATCCCTAAGTCATGGGCTAGAAAGTTGTGCTATTCTAGGTGGCTTATGGAAAAGTGAAGAACTTATGGGCTACAAAGATATGTTATGCTTGGTGAGCTCCACAAGTGGAAAATGAAAATAAAAAATCTAGTAAAATTCATTCTTTAATAGGTTATTTCCATGTCAACAATATTTAAAACTATGGGGTAAGTAAAACATGTTATTTGTTGGGTGTGAGAGAGAAGTGAGAATAGCTCCGCTGGGGTTTTTGTCAATTTTGGCTATGAAGATGGTGAATCTGATGGGGAGGATGAGGATGGAGGTGACAAAGACCACTTTTCTCACTACTCCCTGGTTTGTGAGCATTCTTGTCTTCCTGTTCTGTCTATGGGAGGTTTTCCTTGGTCCCCTATTTTGCTTTGTTCTAGAGGTTTTGCCCTATCTATGGCCCATTAGAGCTATGATTCCCATATCGAGTGGGCTAGCATGTATGGTGATTCAGGAGGCTCTATTTATTCCCACAACCTATGGTGGTTTGCAGTGCTGCCAAACTTCTAGCAACTTGGCTTTGGGTGTCTTTGCATTTTTTGTTCAGGGTTCTTGTTTGGTGGTGTTTTTGGTCAACTACCTAGGTTTGGGTTTATTCCTTCACTTCAGTCTTTCTTAAACGTGGTTTTTATGGGCTTTATCTTTTGATGCATCTATCTCTAGGTGGGTTTACCTCCTTTTGGGCATTATTTCTTTGTGCAGATCTTCTGCTCCTTGAGGTATGGGGTGTGTTATTGCTTTTTGGTGGATTTTCTTTAAGGAGTTTGGGTCTATTACCCTTGTGGCTTTGGTTTCTTCTCTTGCTCCATGTTTTTCTTTGGATTCTATTTTTTGGAGCGGTTGTGGATGTGTTCCTTCTGGTGGTTTTGTTGAGGACACTTTGGCACTAAACTAGTGAGTTTCTCCATGACTTTTTTGGGGAGGTCTTCTATTGAGGATTTGTTGATTTTTGTTTTTACAGCCAGTGGATTTGATTGGGTCTGATTTTATTAAGAGGGTATACTTTCATGATTTTGGCACCCTCATTTCTCCCCCTCTTTGCTTAGGATATATTTCCCTTTGGAAGTTCATTCTTTATGCAGGTTTTTGGTGGATGTTGAAGTCTTTGTTGTTGACAGTTGACGGTTCAAATTTTTTTAGAGGAAGTGATTCCTGGTTCTCATGCCCTTCTCCTGTCTCCCCTGTTCTTTGGCCTCTCCTCCCTTTCTATTGTTCTTTTTCTATTTTTCTTTTGTGTAGGAGAAGGTCAGTTCTTGGTTTTAGCTTTATTGATGGTGATTGGGAGTGAGCTTATTTTGGGGATGTTCTTTATGGTGATTTCTCCCTTCTCCCTTCTCTTTATATGCTAGGTTCCTTCCATCCTGTTTCTTGTGGTGGTGAGTTTTCCTATGGCTTTGGAATTGTTTTTATTGAAGATCATTGGCATTTTATTTGGGGTGTTAGGTTTCCTTGTTCAATTGGAGGTTTTAATTGAGGCAGAATTTCTTAAGCGGAGGATCTTTGATGATTTTGGTCTCATCCTTTCTTATTTTTGTGTTTTGTTTCCTCTACCTTCATTTTTTGTCTTCTGTTTATAAGTGTTGGATGGTTATTGGTGGAGTTGTTTTGAACTGGTTGGGTGTGAGCATTTTGAGAGGATGGAATTTGGGGTTCTAATTATATACTCTGTCCTCTTCCTTTACTGGTTTTATTTATCCTTCTTACCTTGGTGTGTAATAGGTGTTTGGAGCTTCTTTGTATGGGTGTTGGGGGTAGATGGTTGGGGGTGTCTTTAGGGTCTGGGCTTTTCTGTGCTCTCTACCTTCCTCTTCCTCTTTCTACTCTAGTTTTCCTTTGTCGTGTTGGTCTTTTCTAATGTAGGGGTTGGTATTTTCTTATTTTTTGTGTTTACGCTAGACTAGGAGTGTGAGTGTTTTATGTGGATGAGCATTGATGTTCCCAATTCCTTTCTTTTACTCTCACAATGATGGGATCCTTCTGCTTTGTTGGTTTATTCTATCATAGTTACATCTCCTATTGATGTGGAAGGAACATCTATGGAGGTGGAGTTTTTTGTGGCCAAGAAGATAGATGCTCTCCTCAGTTTTCCTTCTCTCGGTATGTTGCCTCTTATTGAGGTGGAGTGTATTACTATGGGTGTAGGCTATTCTGGAGGCAAGTGTTTCATTCTAAAGGTTAGGGGAGCCTTTCAAAATCCCTTGATTGTAACTCTTATGTCTAGCTTGTTGGCTCTTCATTGTCTTTTTCAGTTACTATTTTAGGTTAAGCATACCTGGAAAAGAACCCTTGGATCTCATTTAAGGTTTAGGGATCCTTGGAAAACTTGATATTTAAGTTGTAAGGTTTAGGTTCCTTTTGTTTTTTCAGCCAATGCTTTGTAGAATAAAGTTTTTTGGGGGGTTTCTCTTGATATTTGGACTAATGTTTTTGTTGTTTTGTAAATTCCAATCTTAAGCAGTTGTTTTCTTTTGTGGAGTTCTAGATCCCACTCAAATTCTATTTGTAAAGGGTTTTTGGTCCCTTCAAAACCTTTTTCCTTTACTCAAAAATATGTTATTTTTTGGGTAACTATATTGAAGTGCTATAGAAAAATGATCAAAGAGATGATGCAAGAGAACAAGTAGCTTTTTGGTTTGTGAAGAAGGACACAAAGCATCAAAGTTCCTACCAAAGTTATATGCAATTTTTTGAAAGCTAATGAGTAAGCAATTGAAGTTTTAGTTGTTCACACAAATACGATCAGTATTACCATATGTTAGAAGATGACATTAATAACATATTATATTTCAATAAGATTATATTTCAATGAAGCATATACAAAAATATATTATATATACAATCCTAATATTGACTTGACAAAACACTATAGAGGAGCCAGTAAGTATAGAGTAGGATGTAGTACATATTATTGTTTACATAGTGAGTCAATTTGGATCATATATAATAGATGTAAAATATGTATGTCCACTTGTTATTTGATTGACTCTCTCTCTCTCTCTCTCTCTCTCTCTCTCTCTCTCTCTCTCTCTCTCTCACACACACACACACA
>MU227248.1:2027535-2038399 GCA_018584345.1 Thuja plicata | reverse complement strand
TAATAACTGAGAGGGGGGGTGAATCAGTGGCCTCAAAAATTAATCCTTAAATCAACCCTTAAAACTTATAACCACAAATTATGTCTCTAGTTATCTTCTGTCCTACAAGATGAATGCCTTGAAATACATATATCAATTTACTACTTGTCGGATAGCTTTGTTAAACCTTCTTCTGTATGTTTTACCGATAAGCAGTCATTTATTTACCAAAACATAGTAAATATGCAGAGTATACCGATAAATCCATAATTTCATATGTGAAATGTAAAATAGTAAAGTAATGAAACATAAAAACATAACACATGGATTTTTAATGTGGAAACCCTGTTAGGGGAAAAACCACTGGGACCGGTACCCCAAATTTTCACTCTTCTAAAGTGAGCCCTGTTAAGAGCCAACCATGTTAAAGGTTACAAACACACTTTTAGGTGTGACCTTGTTAGAGGATTTAAAAGATAGTTTTTCACCTAGTATCTGGCATCTAATGCTACCATCCTTGATCAAACACTCACTTAGCCTGTCAATAGGTATCGGGCATATCCAATGCTACTTTCATGATCAAAATTTTTGATACTCCTTGGGATGTATCTCAATTGTAAAAGACTTTTAAGTCCTTCTCGGTTAAGAGACTTGATGCTTCAATGGTTAAACTGAAACACTAATGATTTTTTCATTCATACAACTCAATTGTAGATTTTTAGATCTATTGTAAGTCCATTACCTCTTTGATCAATATAATTAGTTCTATACCTTTGCTCCACACTGTTATGCTCTGTGATTTTGTCTCAATGTTAATCGGTGTTTGCAGAATCTATCTCTTTCTTTAGCTTGTTGATCGGGATTGAATGAAGACTTTCTTCTTCTTCAAATTTTCTTTAGCATCTTTCCTCTTTTCTTGTTCACCCCACACACACCCATTCATAATGAATTGGGTTTGTCTCTTTATAGACATGATTTACCTTTTCTTGAATTTCTTGATTCTTGGTGTGATCCACAATTCTTGCCAATAGATTTAAAGCAGGCTCTAGTTTTATCTCAAAGAGATCTTCTTTCCAATTGAACAAATCATCTTTAAAATAATTAATTATCTCTGACTTTATCTGGATGATTAAAATAATGATAAGGAGCAGTTAAGTCTATCTTTTAGCTCTTGATAGCTAAGCATTTTGTCATTTTCTGAGCTCTATGTTCTGTCAGTCAACACTTCAGTTAGTCATTGGTGATAACTGATTGTTCCATCGGTGTGACTTCAGTTGTCATCGGGAACTCCATCCTTTGTGTTTTTCGTCGGGCAACACTAAAATTCTATATGTTTGGTTACACTATGTTTTTCTCATCGGGAAACACTGTAACTCTGCTCATCGGTAATGTTGTGCATTTTCTCATCGGGTAACACAGTGACTTTTGCTCTTTTACTCTGTCTGTCAGCATGCACTCTGTCAGTGTATACAGTCACTGAGTGAATACTTAACTTGTATGCATTACTGATAGCATAGCCTTGATTCATTGGTTCTTTGAAGTCCTTGGCAGTATTTCCATGAGCATACAAATTATATCAAGTTGACATCAATGACAATACAATACATTAACTGATTTAATGCCTTGCATGATCATCAACTTAATATCTTCAAACATTCAATCAGTTACATGTCATCAATCTCTCCCTTTGAAATTGATGGTAACATACTACATTATCATACTATACTATTTCTAATACAATATGAAATATACAGTTTCATCAAGCTTTTCTAATGTTACTATTACAAATGTCTGGCTTTTGGTAAGCTCAAATAGCTTAGATTTGATTCTTTCATCTTTATTTCTATCTTCAATCCCTTCACTAGATAGATGTAGAATGTTTCTTTCTTTGATGTGATGTGTTCTCCTTCTATTTCAAACTCTCTCCTTTTGACTATTCTCCTTTCTTGTGATGTCTCTTGTCAGCAATTCTCTTCCTTTGTATATACTCTCCCTTTCTTGTTACATTTCTCCCTTTGGATAGTTTGATGGATATAATCTCTCCCTGAGATGATAATAGATATTAATCTATCCCTTTATCTATATGATAGTGAGATATTTCTCTCCCTTTGACAACAATTCCAAAAAAACATCTTTTCAAACAAAAATTTGACAGTGAAGTCAAACAGATCCTTTTTATCCATAATATATTCCTTGAATTTCCCAATCCATTGGTAATAACTCTGGTGCTTGAAGTAGATAAATACCTTGCTATGTATAGATGTATCTTTGAAGTCCATCTCTCTTCTTGCATCAACATAGATGATATTCTAATAATATGCAGGCTGATGTGGCCTTCTAGTCATCTTACTGACTAGTAGACAAGGGTCTGACCCCTAGTCTCTTTCTCAAGTATTCAAATGCATCCTTGGTAGCAATTTGGTGAATATTTTGACCAATTTTTCTTTTGATTGCACATAGTCAAGTATCACCTCCTTTGCTTGAACTTTTTCTCTTAAATAATGATACTTGATGGCAATATGCTTTGTTTTAGCATGCATGACTGGATTCTTGGAAATTTTTATTGCACTGGTATTGTCACAATAAATAATTACTGGTTCTAGAATTTGCATATGCATACCTTCCAGTAATTGTTTAATCCATGCAATATTTGAGAAATTTGTAGCAGTAGCAACATACTCTGCCTCTGCAGTTGACTGAGAAATGCATCCTTGCTTCTTGTTGATCCATGTGACAAGTTTGTCACCCATAAAGAATTCTCCTCCAGTTGTTCTCTTCTGGTCATCAATATTTCCAGCCCAATCAGCATCGGTAAAGACCTTTAGTTAAAATTTGACTTCTCTTCTATACCGTAAGCCATATTCATCAGTATTCTTCAAATATCTTAGAATTATTTTCTCAGCAGTCATATGTGATTCCCTTGGATTAGCAAAAAATCTAGCAACTATTCCTACTCCATGTACAATATCTGTTCTAGTATGTACAACATACTTGATTTTTCCAATCATTGATTTGTACAAAGTCTAATTTACCTCTGATTAATTTTCCTCCTTTGCCAGATTGCATCTAGTTTCCATCGGTGTTCCAACCGATTTGGACTCTTCCACCTTGAATATTTTTGGTACTTCTTTGATGTACTTGGATTGTGTAATGAAAATACCTTCATCTTGTTGCATGATCTGTAGCCCAAGAAAGAACTTGATCTCTCCAAACATAGACATCTCAAACTCTTTGCTCATTTCTTTTGCAAATGATTTGCATAGCATATCATTGCCTCCAAATATGATGTCATCAACAAATATCTCAGAAATCAAAATGTTAGCATCAGTATCTTCCTTCAAATAAAGATTATTATTTTCACTAGTCCTTACAAATCCAATACTTATAAGATAGGAATGAATTCTTTTATACCAGGCTTGGGGTGCTTGTTTCAATCCATACAAGGCTTTGTGTAGCCTACATACCATGTTTCTCTTGTCTGGATCAACAAACCCTTTTGGTTTCTCAATGTATACCTCTTCTTCAAGTATTCCATTTAGGAATGTAGACTTGACATCCATTTGGTATACCTTAAAGCCTTTATATGCAGCATAAGCAAGTAATATTATTACTCCTTCTAGTCTAGCAATGGGTGCAAAGGTCTCTCCATATTCAATACATTCTTCTTGTGCATACCCCTTGCATACTAGTCTTGCTTTATTTCTGGTGACTTCTCCATTCTCATTTAGTTTATTCTTGAATATCCATTTTGTACTAATGACGTTCTTTTCATATGGTCTCAATACAAGTGTCCAATGCCCATGTCTTTTTTTCTCTATCTTTTCAATCTCTTCATTCATAGCACTTATCTATTCATCATTATCAAGTGCAACATTGACAGATTTGGGCTCATAATCACAAATAAGACATCTTGTATTTAGAGACTTACTTCTGGTTCTCATACCAGCCTTTTTGTCTCCAATGATTTGGTTCTGTGGATAGTTCCTTCTGACATATCTTGCAAGTACAGGTTCAGCTCTTTGTCTATCAGCTTGATCATCATTTTGTCCTTCATTTTGTTCTCCATCACTTTGTGCATCATTTGGAGCAATATTTTTATCGTCAGTATTTGTAGTCTAATGCTCGGGTGCAATGATCTATTGCTCAGTAGCTCTACATTGTTGGTCGGGTAGAGTGTCAGGTTCCTCATTGTAAGCAAATGTATTGTAGTCCTCTAGTTCTTTAGTGCTTTCCTTTTCATTCTTCTCTGCAAATTCATCTATCTTTACATTTGCACTTTCAACAATGTTGTGAGAGGCTTTATTAAGACATTTATAAGCCTTGCTCTTGGTGGAATACCCTAGGAAGATTCCTTCATCACTCTTAGAATCAAGTTTTCCATTTCTATCATCTTTTAAGATATAACATTGACTGCCAAAATTTTTGAAATAACTCACATTGGGTGTGTATCCATACCAAAGCTCATAAGGTGTCTTTTTGGTGTCTTTCTTCAATTGTACTCTATTTAATGTGTAAATAGCAGTACTGACAACTTCTCTCCAGAATATTTGGGTGATCCCTTTCTCTATCATCAGTGTCCTTGCACAATCAACTATGGATCTGTTCCTTCTTTTAGCAATTCCATTTTTCTGTGGTGTTCTTGGTGCAGAGACCTGTCTTTTGATTCCATGCTCATTAAAAAAGTTAGTGAATTCATCTTAAGTAAATCCCCCTCCTTTATTTGATCTTAAGCATTTCAATTCTTTACCACTTTGTTTCTTAACCATTGCCTTATACCATTTAAACATCTTAAATGCTTATGATTTATCTTTTAGAAACATGACTCTCATCATTCTAAAGTAATCATCAATAAAGAGAATAAAATATCTATCTCCATAATAGCTCTTTGTCCTCATCGGTCCACATAGATCAATATGGACTAATTCTAGAATTGCATCAGATGTATGGATTTTCCTTTTGAAACTAGACTTTTTCATCTTACCTTTTTGACAATTCTTACACATGATGTTGTCAGGCTTAGTCATCATCGGTAAGCCTCTGTCATTTCTCCTTTTTCTAATCTTTATCATGTTGTCAAAGTTCACATGACACAATCTTTTGTGCCACAACCATATGTCTTCATTTGTAGAAATCAAACAAGTGGTGTTAGTATCATTCAGATATAATAAGTTGTCTTTTGTCTTCTCACTGGTACCAATCAGATTTCCTGATTTATTGAAGATCTTTGCCTTCTTATTTTCAAATGCTACTCTGTGACCTAAATTATTCAACTGAGAAACACTCAATAGATTATAATTCAATCCATTTAACCAATAAGAATTTTTACATTTTATCTGTTTATTCAACATTATGGTTCCTCTACCTTCAACTGGACAATGTGCGTCATTACCCATTCTTACTAAACCACCTTTATACTTTTCAAAAGTCTCAAACTTTTTCTTATCACCAGTCATATGGTGAGTGCACCCACTATCTATGATCCAAACATCATTTTTACCAACTTTAGATATTATTTTTGTTTCTACATATCTTTATTCATCATCATCTAAATCATCTTTCACTGCCACAAACACAATATTGATGTCTTCATCAGATTCAATGTCAGTATCATCATCTTTGCATTTTTCTAGGTAACTAGCCCTCTTTCCTTTATCCTTGTAGTCTCGGGTATCTCTTCTTTCTGATTGTTGGGAGCTTCTATAATCACCTCTGTCAGACTTCTTTTCAAATGACCTGCCATTACTTCTATCATCTTTTCTTATGTTAGGACATCTTGCATCAAAGTGTCCAATCTCTTTACAATTAAAACAAACAATTGGTAATTTACCTTTGTATTTACCTTTGCCTCTTTGCATTATTCTAGCCATAAGTGTTTCAATTTCATCAAGATCTTCTTTTTCACTTTCACTATCACTATCTTTTCTCATAGTGTTTTTATGACTTGTTTTACTTATTCTTAAAGAAGAATTGAATGCAGACTCTATGTTTGGTAAGACACTATTATCAAAGTTATTCATCTCAAATGAAATCAGTCTTCCAATCAAACTATCTAGAGTAACATTGCTATTTTGTACTGCTCTAATTTCTTGAATGGAAGATACTCTAATAGCATAAGTAGGCAATAAGGTTCTTAGAATTTTACTTACCATTGTATCTTCTTATAGTACACCTCCAACTCCTCGGATAGCATTGACTACCTCTTTGATTCTTGTGTTGTACTATGTGATATTTTCACCTTCTTTCATTTTGAGATCATCAAACTTTTCTCTAAGGCTTTCTTCCTTGGCTCTCAAAACATTTTTGTCACCACCATGTACAAGCATCAATTTGTCCTACATCTACTTTGCAGTCTTGTAGGTTTTGACATCTTCAAATTCAACATTAGAGAGTGAGGAAGAAAGCTCTATCATCATGTAGTTGTGCTCATGCTTCTCTTTCATTTGTTCAACTATTGGTGCTCTTGTGGGAAATACATATTCAGTATCTAAGTATTGAGTAATATCATTTCCAATATCTGATAAGTGGAGTCTTATTCTGCTCTGCCATGAAGAAAAATTATCTTTGTTCAACTTGGGCACATCTTGTCTATTCATCTTGTGACCTTTAGCTTAGGTCTTGAAACCTTCCTTCTAAGCACATAAGCTTTGATACCAATTGTGAGTAATAACTGAGAGGGGGGGATGAATCAGTGGCCTCAGAAATTAATCCTTAAATCAACCCTTAAAACTTATAACCACAAATTATGTCTCTAGTTATCTTCTGTCCTACAAGATGAATGCCTTGAAATACTTATATCAATTTTCTACTTGTCGAATAGCTTTGTTAAACCTTCTTCTGTATGTTTTACTGATAAGCAGTCATCCATTTACCGAAACACAGTAAATATGCAGAGTATACCAATAAATCCAAAATTGCATATGTGAAATGTAAAATAGTAAAGTAATGAAACATAAACACATAACACATGGATTTTTAACATGGAAACCCTATCAGGGGAAAAACCACTAGAACCAGTACCCCAAACTTTCACTCTTCTGAAGTGAGCCCTATTAAGAGCCAACATTGTTAATGGTTACAAACACACTGTTAGGTGTGACCTTGTTAGAGGATTTAAAAGATAGTTTGTCACCTAGTATCTGGCATCTAATGCTACCATCCTTGATCAAACACTCACTTGGCCTGTCAATAGGTATCGGGCATATCCAATGCTACTTTCATGATCAAACTTTTTGATACTCCTTGGGATGTATCTCAATTGTAAAAGACTTTTAAGTCCTGTTCAATTAAGAGACTTGATGCTTCAATGGTTAAACTGAAACACTAATGATCTATTCATACATAAAAATCAATTGCAGATTTTCAGATCTATTGTAAGTCCATTACCTCTCTGATCAATATAATCAGTTCTATACTTTTTCTCCACACTGTTTTGCTCAGTGATGATGTCTCATTGTTCGTTGGTGTTTGTAGAGTCTAGCTCTTTCTTTAGCTTGTTGATTAGGACTGAATGAAGACTTTCTTCTTCTTCAGATTTTCTTTAGCATCTTTCCTCTTCTCTTGTTCACCCCACACACACTCATACGTAATGAATTGGGTTTGTCTCTTTATAGACATGATTTAACTTTTCTTGACTTTCTTGATTCTTGGTGTGATCCATAATTCTCGCCAATAGATTTAAAGAAAACTCTAGTTTTATCTCAAAGAGATCTTCTTGCCAACTGGAAAAATCATCTTTAAAACATTTACTTATCTCCGGCTTTATCTAGATGATTAAAACAATGATAAGGATCATTTAAGTCTATCTTTTAGCTCTTGACAGCTAAGAATTTTGTCATTTTCTAAACTCTCTGTTCTATCGGTCAACACTTCATTTAGTCATCATTGATAACTGACTGTTCCGTCGGTGTGACTTCAGTTGTCATCAGGAGCTCCGTCCTTTGTCTTTTCCATCGGGCAACACTGAAATTCTGTCTGTCAGGTTTTTCTCATCGGGCAACACTGTAACTCTGCTCATCGGTAATGCTGTGCATTTTCTCATCTAGTAACACTGTGAATTTTGCTCTTTTACATTGTCTCTCAGCATGCACTCCGTTGGTGTATATAGTCACTTAGTGAATACTTGACTTGTATGCATTACTGATAGCATAACCTTGATTCATCGGTTCTTTGAAGTCATTGGTAGTATTTCCATGACCATATAGATTATATCAAGTTGACATCAATGACAATCCAATACATTAACTGATTTAATGCCTTGCATGATCATCAACTTAATATCTTCAAATATTCAATCAGTTACATGTCATCACATAACTTGTAACTTGATGTAGCAAGTAATAGTTTTCATAATGATAGATATCCATGAATTTTTTTGTATTTTTTAGAACCTACAAATTTGGTATCATGGATGTTGTTAGTTAATAGTAAATGTGTTGAAGGAGATATTGAATGTAAATTTATGAATGAGAAAAGAATTTACAAGTTTTTATGTTTACCTTTTGGTGGGTGTCATTTTTCAATCTTTAATTGTTGTGGCATGTGTGATGGCGTTGCTATGGTTGATTGTGAATCGGCCTTTGATGGAGAAATCACAACAATAATAAATTATAATACTACAATGTTATCTACCATTTTCAACAACTGGTTTTAAAATTTCTATATAAATAACTATTTTATTGGATTTACCAAAACGTATGGGCTAAACAAAGAAGAAAATAAAGAATGTAACAAAGACGGGTTAATCATGAAGTATTCTTCTTTATATATAAAAAGAAAACTTATATCACCAACTTAAATTCACACAAACTGGTTTATTAAAAAATTGAAGGTAATTATAATTTATAAATACCATAATCTTTAGCTATAAACAATTGGAATATAACCCATTTAGAATCATTTCCAACAAACAGAAAATAAATCAAGAGCTTCTCCGAAATCCAAACTAAGCTTCCAAGAAAAAGGTTCTCTGTCGTACATTTTAACTTAATATGTATTTTGGTCAGCATAAATCAAATTTATGAAGAATTAATTTCTCTACAGAAATAAATATGATACGCATTCAATAGGTAAGATAATATCTCAAATATGGTTCCTATAGGCACATGAACGAAGTTACAGAAAGTGATCACAACGTAAGAAATGAATTAGTTAACCATATTGTTAGGGATTTTTCTTGTATGAATCACAGTGCTTGAAATGACTACTTGAACACCATGCCTTCTAATACTGATTCAGAGACAAGAAAATCCTAATTGCTAAGGACTGGATAAGGTCCTTCTTTATTTTTGAGCTCCACATATACTCAGGCAGGTTTTACCTTTTATGGTTGTTGTTTACACAGTATTTCTTGATGTGGACACTGATTTGCTATGTATCTTTTGTTAAACCAACTTATGAATCACCTTGCAAATGATCAAGCATAACCAAATGCAAGATATAACCATACAAACCATGGTTGTAAGCATAACAAGAATCAGTGATACAAAGATTTTCATCCTTCTTCCTTTTATTGTAGGAGGGATAACCTAATGATTCACACTCCAAGGAATCACTAAAGTGGACAATGTCCTGCTGACATAGGTCCTTAACAAGTTCATTTTGTTTGTTCTTAGTAACAAAAGTATGTTGATTGAATTGGTTTTGATATTTTGGAATAACTTAGATAAAGATAGATTACCAGACTATTTTCTGGACCAGTGCCTATCCTTTGGGCTATAGAGTCAAAATAAGCTAAGATCTCATAAAAACAAAATACAGTAAACTGCCTTACAGCTCACATGCAATCAAGATAAGTTGCCTTACAAATTACCTTGTCACCTCAAAACTATTGTATCAAATCCTTAAAAAAAGCAGTATGCTCCCTGAAACTACTCACAAAACTTAGTTCTTTCCTTAAAAGAAACTTACAAGTAATCAGATAGTTACCTAATAACCAGAATGCTTCAGAATACCTTGTAAACTTAACATAGAAGAGCATACATAGAGAATAAAAAGACAGCAATGGAAGAGAGTAGAATTGCACCGTATATTATTTATATGATCCAGCTTTTCATACATGAAAGATTATACAACTTCAAAAGATAGATAGAAACCCAGAAGATCTGAATTCTGCAATATATTAGCTCCTCTTCAAAATGTTCCAACATCAAAGACCTTTTTTCACTACAACTCTTTTGCTATATATATAGGTTTTTGACCATCTTGGAATCCCTTAAAGATCCAACAAGCTTCGGATGGTCAAAGAAAACCTAACCCTAAAGTTACAAGAGAGACAAAAAGAAAGAGAGAGAAGAAGCGGTGAAAGGAACAAGTCAAAAAGATAGAAACAGATATTTCTTGTTCTTCTCCCGATCTAGTGACTGCAATCAGATTTGTAGATGGTAGCTAGTAGTATTTATGTTGAGTCTGGATAGTTGTGCTCACCTACTCACCTACATTCTCCTTTTGTAATAATTGTCCTTCTTGTCCTGAACAGTGCAGTGCCAAGTGTTCACCTTACTCATCGTCCAAGATTTCTTCTTCTACTACAGGCTTCTTTTTCTTTGGTGTAGTCATAACTTCCCAAGCCTTTACTTCGTCATCAGATGGCCACTTGAAGTCCTGAGTACTCTATACTTGCACCTTTTTCCTGTCCCATCTTGCATCAATGATATTTTTGACATCAAGTAGGAACTTTTTGATATCAGTCTCTGCTTTGAAGGCTTCATCCAATAATTTATTGAATCCTTCTACATCAACATCCGTTTCCAAGAGAAATGCATCTTCACTAGGCATCTTGGTGTCAAACTCACTCTTCCAGGCATCTATAGCCTTTACATGGTCATCATCTCCCTTTAAGGAAGGAATAAACCTATTGAAATCACTTGAAAAGAGGCTCAATTTAACC
>MU227248.1:1992842-2006372 GCA_018584345.1 Thuja plicata | reverse complement strand
CTCTACATAGGGCATAAGCATTATACTTAATGTAGAAGTGTAGATCCTTATAAGAATATGGATTAGGCTCTTTCATAGGATCTAAGTAATTCCTCACTTCTTTTAACATGTGTTTCTTCAATAAGCCTTTAGCAATACCAGGCTTTGAACTATACCTCTTCTCCTGCTTTGTCATGTCAATTTTAGTAGACATGGCACTAAATAAGCCAAAGGCTTGCAAGAATGAATTCCTGTTTAATATTAGTAGGGCAGTGCCATCATCCCTTTTGATGGTCTTTGTCAGGACATCATAGAGATTAGCTAGGTCTAAAAATAGGTCTACATCAAGGAAGACATCAGGAACAAGCAATCTAGCTAAACCACATGTCCAAGGGTTTGATACTGGGATGGGCTTATCAGAATTTTTATAGAAGTAATTGAAAAGGGAGAAACTTTTTGTCCCTGGAGTCATAGCATCTCAAATATCTTTGTATTCGTCCAAGAGGACACTTGCATTGGCCTTCTTATTCTGCGTTGAACCAGGTAGAAGACGGAGAAACTCATCAGAGAAGCTTGCCTTTCCTTTCTGCTCCTCTTCACTGCCTCCACTTGTTGAAGCAACACTCATGGCCCCGCTCATGTTTAAAACACCTTCAATATCCTTTTCCTAACTGATATTGAAACAAATCTATTTCTGAAATCAACTGACTATTCTGAGCACAATTTTCTGCAATTTAGAATTCTCTGATGAACTTTGGAAACACTGCAAGCTAAGCAGAATATCTCTTTTTCTGAAAACTTAGCAACTTGGCTCTGAAAACTAAAAGCACGGTGAATGAGAATGAATGCACCATCAACTCCTTATAGCCATCATTTAGAGTACATAACTCATAATTCAGAAATATCAGTTCTGCCATTAATTCGATATGCTGTGAATTTGAACAGAAAAGCTAGCCGTAGTTGCATGAAGTTCACAGGAAATCAAATTTTCAAAAACGAATCCTCAGAATAATCATATAACATTTAAAAGAGCTGACATGTCACACGGTGATTCGTTATCTATCTTACATCTCAGCTACTCTTTTTGCACAGTGATCAAAATGCGAGTCTGTGATTGGTTGTCGAGCGATTCATACTGTCATATCACAAAACTGCCGCCGCTTTTAGATTTTGTGAATCAGGCGACCTCACGACTGCATTAATTCTCTTTGTCGTGGGCCTCTGTCACTAACCATGGTTCCATCTCAAGACTTGGCGATAATGCAGTTTCTTACCTTTGGCTGATCCAAGTTACAATCTGGCGATCATGCGACACACTTGAAATCATAGTCTCGCAGAGTTAACAGTAACTCATCATTCATTCTGAGACCTTGCGACTAACCATTACCCTTAACCTTCTCAGTTATCTCCCTGTCTCCAAATGCTCTTATTCTATTTCAAGACTATACGATAATGCTTAGTCGCCTGATCATGGAATATAAGTCCTGAGCATTTGATTTTACCTTAACAAGTTATAAGCGCCCCCTTTTTGCTTCTGACGACTGCGCGACATACCTTAATTGCTATGTCGGGATGACCTTTCTCTTGGGGCACTTTTTTTCTCAGACTTTGCGACCACCGTCAGATCCTCTGATCCTTTTATCCTACAGCCATCGTTTAATCACCATATGTTCATGCCTGCCCTTTAAATCTTTCTCAGACACTGCGACTGAAGGGAAAGTACTTAGTCTCATTGTCACTGAGTCTGTTTCCTCCTTCTAGCGACCATGCGATAATCTTTTAATGTCCATCCGCCTTGTGACACATGTCATACAACCATTCGTTCACCTGCTGCATACTGGAAAATTGAATCATTATCCTTTTCTGGCGATCACCCGACTAAGCATTACTGTAAACCACAGACGGTTAGTCACGTAATCTCAGATAGTATTTCTTAACCGCTATTTCTTTTCAAGACCATGTGACTGAAGGCTTCGCTTAACTGTTAACTTTGGCTTGATTTGGCGATAACGCGACAAAAGGTAATCACGAAGTCTGAAGACATTTTCATAACTGTTAAAAATTTCCTGCGATCACCCGACTAACAGTGGGTCCCTTCTGCATAAAGCTTTATAAGATGGTTATCTTGCGACTACCTGACATGAAAGGAATCGCTGAGTCTCGGAAGGCCAAAGGAATATTTTGATTTTGAACAAGACCACGCGACACAAGGAAAATGCCAAGTTGGGAAGGCAATTGGAATATTCGGCTGGGATAACGCGACGAGGTGACTTAAATTAAAACACATGCCTTAATTGAATGGAAAAAGTAATGTTGAAATAGAACACCATGACTCAGGGTTTACTTTCATCGTTTAACACTTGGAAAGACAAGGGTTTTCAGGGTTTTTACAAATTGAGCAAGGTTTAGACTTGAAAACCTGAAACTTGACATGGGTAAGGGCATAAAGAACGAGAGATAGCTGATTTGAGCACATCAGAATTCAGAGAGCAGGACAAGGAACTAGGAAAACTTCCAAAACAGGAAATACAACCAACACATTTTACCATATCAAAATATTAGTTTAAAATAAATTTTTCCTTGTGCTCATAGAAATTTGGCGGATGAAACCATGGCATTCAAAGCTAGAAACCATCCAACAACAAGAAACCATTCATGAGAAAATTACGAGGAACAGTTGCAGTTTAGGACCACAGGAGGCTAATAGAATCAAGACTGCAAAAGAGGGCGCAAGTGACACACTGGTAGGAAACATAATAATGAAAGGAATGGAAAGAATAAATGCCAGTCAAGAGAGGGAAATAGATTTAATAAAGATGAATAACCTAAATACTATGTAGTTCCAAAATTGAAACAGACAGAGCAGCATAAGATGACTGGTCAAAATTAATTACTCACCTTCCCCTAAAAAAATGGGCATGCTGATCTTAAATTTTTTGATAAGGTAGTTTGACTTTCATGTAGCGTACAACACAAAATGCATAAATGTTGATTTTATATTCTTGGTAAATAAATAGAAGAAAATTTACCCCTCCTTTTAGTTTTAAAAAAATACAAATGCATAAATATTGATTTTATCTTCTTGGTAAGTATACACAAGAAAAATTACCCTTGATTTTAGTTTAAATAAACACAAGAAAAATATAAGAATATAGAAACATATTATTAATGAATGTAACTTTTTTTGGATATAAGTCACCATTTGTATTTATGAGGCATAGGAAAATCTACGTAGACTTTTCTAGTAAACAAAAAAGTCCAACTTTGCATTGAGTAGAAATAGACAGCTTAGAATGATAAGGAATAAATACAAATTTATGTCTCTTCAAAGGTTGTGGTTGTCGATATTTCTATCTTTTTCTTCATTTTAAATCTATTTTTTAAAAAATTTGAACTCACTATTAAAGTTTCAGCCAATAAGGAAAGATTTGAAAAGGTTTTTCAAAATATGGACAAATGTGAGAAAATATGAGCTATAGACTTCTAGTTGTTACCCCTGATTTTTGACTCATACCCTACGTTTTATCATTTCCTAAAATTGGAAGTTTACTGTCTTCAAAGCAAAAATATCATCTTATCTTACAGTCCGGTTTGCATTTTCTCCTTGTCGATTGAACTTTAATCTTGAACTGATTTATTTCAAGGTTCAAGGCTCAATGTCACCTTGTGGTGTGTTTTTCCTTTCTTCACTTTTACGTGAACATGAGCGGTGCGGTTTGCAAAGTCCAATCTCCCGTTGAACTCTGAATCTTGAACTTGTCTAGTTCAAGGTTCAAGGTTCAATTGCGGTCTTCATCTTGCATAAAGTGTAATAGAGTTTAAGTTTATTTTTTCCGCTCACGTGTTTTTTTTATAAACACACCAAAAGGAAGTAATGCCTTATTACCCATTGAACTTAATTTGTGAACTAGGCTATATCAAAGTTCACAATTCAATCGAAGCTTGCGTTGAATAGGTGAAAAGAAAATGGTGACGTGATCGAAGTGACAGCCGGCATGTGATAATTTTATCCGCATGTGTTGCAGATATAATCATCATTAGAGGTGACACTTATATGTCATTTAAATAATTTAAGAGGTGCATTACTTAATGATCACATCAACTGAAAAATCTTTTCGCATTTAATTAAGAGCCCGCATTGTCATTAAATGCAAATCTTACGCATTTTGTGGGAAAATTTGTTATAAAATAAGAGATTGTGTTGTCAGTCTTCTGGTGAAATTAAATTGGCGGAGCAGAAGAAGGTATACTCTCATCCTGAGAAGCTTAGAGTGTGCAGAATCTCTAGGTTAGTGTTTTTCTATCTCAAAGTCCCTGTTCGAAATTGAAGCCATTTGAAAAATTTTGATATTGTTAGGCTCTATTTCATTATACAAATCTTGGTATTTTATAAGTATTTTCCTTAAGCAATATGAATTCCCCGCTCCCAAATTTTGGGCGAACCTCCCCATTGGTTAGTTCACTTCTTGAGTGTGATGATACAATGATAAAAGCGGGTGCCTTAGAGGAGATTCACAGTAAAATAAAAAGTCTTGTTTCTAGTTCTATAATAGAGAAGGTGGTGTTAAGTGGTCTAGCCAATACGGCAACATTTCCCCTAGTGGCCCCCTGTCCAGAGTTAGTAATGGAGTGTATTAAAAGATATGATAGGGAAGAGAGGTGTATTAAGAAGATTGATGGAAGCCCTCTGACTTTCATAAACCGAGATGTCATCCTCATAGCAATGGGTATTCCTAAAAAGGATCCTTATGAAGGATGGACCATTGCTTCCTCCTACTATGTTTTCTCAACAAAGAAACATATTTACAGAAATGAAATTTCCAAACAATGGTTGTTGGAGGTGAAAAGGGGAGGGTCAATCTTGAGGAGATGGATACCTTAATGGTAGTTGAGAAAAAACAATGCTTTTTATCAGAAGAATCTATTTCTGAAAAAGATAATCAGCAGGGAGTTAAGGATTCTACGATTTCTATGCCCACTAGTCCAACATAGGCAATGGCAGACTCTCAAAAGTCACCAGTTCCCACTATGAAATGGTTATAAACGTCCACCAGTAGAAAAATAAATGTCCTGCCATTAACACTACCAATTGAAGACATGGTAAGAAAATGTTTGGGTTCCTCAGAAAAACCAAAATGGATCAGAATAGAGTCCAGGGTGGACATTAATGAAAAAATAGGGCACTGGTATGTTGAACATGCAGTTCCCAAGAATGATAAGGAGCTCTCTGAATCTACTATAGATGACTTCATAGTTAAGAAGATAGATCTTGGATATGCGACCAGAGTGGCTGATGTGAAACACTTGGAAAAGTCTACAAAAAATATCATACACAGGTCTTTTAAGGATGAAAAGGATAAGAATGAATTGAAAGCAACAATCAAAAAGATGGCTGAATTTATTCAAGAAGTTCGGGACCCTAACCCTCTCCCTCTAACTATAGCTTCACATTCATTTGATTCACATTCACCAGAGGTTAGGAAAACGCTAGACCAAATTCAGAAAAACAAACTGATTGTGGATGCCTACACTAAATGGATCCAAGCCATGATACAGAAGGAAGTAATTATATCAATCAGCTGACTAAGACTCACGGGGTTGTTAGTTCAATTGTTCCAAAGATTCTGGTGGAATTAGTAGAGTGGGAAAAAGAGAACAAAAAATGGATAAAAGTGACAAATCAGCTCTACAAAAAATATGGTGTAAGTAAATTCCTGACTGAGAGGCCTGTTCCAGGATTGGATGAAGATACTCTCTATGTCTCCATCAAGAGTATTGAATGGAGGAACTCCATTATTAAATATATTCATGATAATACCACCTACTTGTTGAGTGAATCAAAAGGGTTGATGGACACCATGCAAAAATATCTCAAATGTTTGAACGTTTCACTTATAAAAGAAGATACTCAAAGTATCAAAGGAGCAGAGGAATATGGAAGCGATGCTGGTAGTATTTATCGATCACCTCAAGGTGCATATATAGAAAATTACCCAGGTCTACAAAGATAAGAAGTTTCTGAAGCAAAGGGTAATTCACATTACCTTTCCACATCAGTCCACAATCATCAGCGTTGCAAAGGCACACAAATAATGGAGGATCTCCCACATTGCTAAAACTTCATAGGACCAATCAAAGGGATCCAACGTATCCACCACTCCATGATCATGCTTCCCAGATCACGGAGTAGTGGTAGTTTTTCCTAGTTTATGTTTTCTTTGAATTTGGGCAGTTTTTGTAAAAATAGTTATACTAAATCCCGTAGAGTGTATCTCGGGATGTTAGTTTCTATTTTCAAAGAATGATGGCTATTTATATATCAAGGATAATCTGTATATGGATGATATTAATTTTGGTTAAGTTAGGGCAAGACTTAATAGTTTTTAGTATCTTTCAGTTAGTTTGATAATCGAAAAGAAACTTGGAAGTATATTTTTGATATGAATGGAACAAAAATTTATGCCATGTGAATCTGTTGGTTTATATTAGCATATTGATCTCTATTGGGATATTTATTTAATATCATAAACATGTTTTCAAGTGGATTTTTCTATAGCTTGCTTTAGCATAGTTTTATTTTAAGTAAGTAAGTTCTGAGATTGAAGTCTGTGAACTTCATTTAGTGTTGAAATATATGTCTTTCATTCAGTTTTCATGACATGTTTGTGTATGAAATGTTGCAAAAGCCTTATTCACTTTCTGGTTAAAAGTGTGTGTTTGTGAAAGAAATGTGTGATTGTTAGAATTCATTGAAAATTAAATAGGGAGTTGTACCTTAATTCAGAGAATTATAAATCTAAATATTATAATTCAACTGTTAGTTTGAGATTTTTGTTTTTCACAGGCTTAGAGAAAGTAATTGATAATTTAGAGAAAGACAAATCTATATGCTAACAGATTTTTGGCAACTCTACTAGGGAGTCGATACACAAAGTATCAGTAATCATTCCCTTTAAATGAGAAACCATGGTGTTGCCTGCTCTCATAATTATTGGTCAGGAAGAAGTTCCCCCAGTTATTGAGCCTAACTTATACTTTTTAAATACCCAGGAAGACATAATCTCTGATCTTCATTCAGTGGCCTGGATTGTGAGGAAAAGTGACTAACATTGTCAACAAGACCACTTGGTTTTAGAAGAGGAAGAAGAAATTGGTGAGTGGTTGAGAGGTCTTCCAATTTTCCAAGAAGCCGCCATAGTAGATAGAGTTGTGCAGAGACCTTAAATTTCTTAGCAAGACTGGATTCCTGACCTTTTACCAGGTCCCAAGCAAGGGAGGGTATCTTTGATATTTTTTTCAAGGAACTTCAAAACCTTCAGTTTCCTACTAGTTATACCCCAAATAAGAAGGCTGAAAGTAGACCTTCTCCTAAAAATTCAAGTCCTAACATATCTTCATCTTCTCACTAGTGGCAGGCTTGACTCTTTCTAGAATTCAAGCACCTCCCCTTCAGACAATTTATCCACCCTCGGTCATGGCACAACCTTGGGGTAATGTCATTGGGCCTCTTAATTTGGTAGGAAATCATTCCTTACCTAAAGGAGATAGAGAGATTTTACCCAAATTTTATGGGGATGAAAAGGTTTCTTTCAAAGATCATCTTAATGCATTTAATACAGCCTGTGGAATTTTGGTTGTTCAACATGAAGATGTTGCAGTTAGATTGTTTGTTCAAACACTTGTTGAATCAGCAGCCAACTGGTTCTATCACTTTCCCAATGGTCAAATTACTGATTGGGATACTATGAAAACTGCTTTTGAAGCACATTTTAAAAGTATATCTGATGAACATGATCTTCTTGCCTAGTTGACACAGTTGAAGAAAGAAATACATGAGCCCATGAGACAATTTGTAGCAAAGTTTAATAAGATTATTCATAAAATCCCTACCCCAAAAAGACCCACTGCTGAAAATAGAAAAGATTTTTTTATGAATGCCATACCCCCAGACATTGGTTTTCATTTAAGACGAGCGAGGGTAGTTGATTTAGATGCGGCTCAAGCCATGGCTATTGAACTAGAAGAAGATCTAATCACAACTTGAAAGTGGAGGAAAGATGTCTAGCAACCAAATTATCAGAGTGCTACTTCTTCTGATCCCCTATTACAAAGATTGATGAATGATGTGATTACTATGAAGAGGCAATTTCCTAAAGGAAATGTGAATTCCCCTCAATTATACAAAGACATCCCTAGAGGAAACCTTGATCAGGCCATTCCTAGCCACAGATATCTGGGATAGTCACAAAATGAACAAAGAGTGGTAGAGGTTCCTCCTTAAAGAGAAAATATGTGTACCTTTCACCTCACTGATGAGCATGATGGCACAAATTTCCCTGAGATGGTGAGATCAATGCAGATGCATGTTAATAAAGAATTAGTTGATGATCCGTCTGAACATGTAGAATTTTCTTCATTGTCTGCCAGTTCTGGAAATTATTTTATGGAATACGATTCAATCTCTGAAAGAGGAGGCAGTATTCTGGTAACTCTTGAAGATCCCACATGTTTGATCATGACCAGAAATCAATGCAGTTCTCAAGCTAATGAGTCTCCTTCAACTTCTCAACGCTGGGAAAAGGATAAAGGTAAGGATTTTTCCCCAAAGAATTCTTTTTCAAAAATTTCAAATGCTAAGGAGGCTGAAGTTTTTGCAAGACTCTTCGCCTAATTCTCCTTTTGATATTGTAAATTTCTGTAAAACCTCAAAAAGCCAAGTGTCACCGAAATAATATCTTAGAATGAATCCCAATGAACTCGATAGGCTGGTTAGTTATGTTAAGTCAAGCCAAACTTCTTCAAGTCCTTCAACCAGTGAAACCACACATGTTGTTTTGCCTAAAGAAATCCAACCTACCCTGGCTACCCAGTCCTCTGTCGATACAAGTCCTTTTTTCTCTCAAAAACCAGATCCTTTCTATCTTTCTATGTTTATTCCTTGGTTTAAATTGAATAATTGCATTATTGACTTTGGAGAATCTGATAATGTGATTCTTTCTTTAGTTGCCAAAGCTCTAGACCTTCCTCTAACAACCACTTTCAGGAGATGTTATTCCATGGATTCCAAACAAGTCCCTTTAGTAGGACAGATTAAAGATGCTCAAGTGGCCTTAGTTTCTCATCCCAATAAAAATCTTAAGTTAACAATTCTGGTAGCCGATATCCCCACCAGCTATGGGATGTTGCTTAGTAGAACCTTTTGTAGAGACCTTGGGGGAGAAATCAAATTGGATTGGTCGCAGGAAAAAATCCCTGTTGGTAACCAAAATATTGTTTTGAAACCTAAGGGAAAATCCAAGTATACTATTTTTCCATCAAAAGACCCTAAATCTCAGATCTTATACCATGAATGTGAATTTGGAAATTATATGATGTCATCAGAGGTAAACTCAGAAAGGGTTGATAATGAAGAATTAGATTCTTTGTGGTCTTTAGAGTTTGATGGTAGTTGTGCCTTAGTGGGCTCTGGAGTAGGGGTTGTTCTGATATCCCCACAAGGAGATATCTTTCCTCACTCTTTTAAGTTGGAGTTTGGTAATACCAATAATACTGCCGAGTACAAAGCCCTTCTACTTGGTCTTGAAGAAGCTAAAAAGAAAGGAATAAAAATGCTGAAAGCTAAAGGAGATGTAGAACTAATAGTGAGACAAGTAAGAGGGAGGTACTCGGTGAAAAATGAGAGGCTGAAACATTATAGAAATTTTGTTTGGGATAAAATTGGCCTTTTCTATTGAAGCTATTCCTAGAAACCTTAATAGCAGAGCTAATTCTTTGGCAGTCTCAACATCATTATTGCTTCCCCATCTATATTTCAAAGAAACTATTTATAAAATTGAGATGGTATACAGACCTAAGGTACCTGATAACACAAAGCACTGGCAAGTTTTCCAAGATGATAAACATATTGATAAATTCCTACAAATGGTGGAAGTTTTTAGCACTACTTACTTTGAGGGATCTCAATCATCCTGTGAAGAATTTTGTCCTGATCTGGGTAAGACTATTGAAGAAGGAATTGTTCAGTTAAAAGGAAACCGCATCCCTAAAGGCCTAGTTTCTCTTGAGAATCTGTTTGACAGATCTGATGCAGTTAGGCAAAAACCCGTTTCTCTTACCTCCTAATGAAGGTGACTTAGAAAGATGAATATAGGAGATGAACAAGACCTTAAGTTTGTTAACCTGGGAAAATGTTGTACATCTGATGAGAGGAGAAGATTTGTTGATTTGCTAAAGGAGTATAAGGATGTTTTTGCCTGGTCCTACCAGGACTTGAAGAATTTCAAAGGAGGTTAATTTCAACATCATATCCCTTTAAAGCCAGATGCCACACCATTTAATTAGAAGCTGAGAAGCTATAACCCTAAAGTGTCTGAAATGATAATAAAAGAAGTTGAGAAGATGTTGCAAGCTCGGATAATATATCTTATTCATCATTCCACCTAGATAGCCAACATAGTGCCTATGAGGAAAAAGAATGGTGAGATAGGGATTTGTGTGGATTTTAGAAATCTGAAACAGAGCAGTTTAAAGGATAATTATGGGCTTTCTCTGATGGATCATATATTGCAAACAGTAGCTGGCATGGAAATGATGTCCATGTTAGATGGGTTTTCTAGTTACAACTAGATCAAGGTAGCAGACGAGGATCAACATAAAACAACATTCACCACACCATAGGGTACTTACGCCTATAGTCACATGCCATTTGGGTTGATTAATGTAGGTGCCACATTCCAACGAGAAATGGATTCTTCTTTCAGCCATCTTATTTAAAAATTGGTTGTCATCTACCTAGGTGATTTGATAGTCTTTTCTAAAAGGCATAAAAATCACCTGAAGGATTTGAGAGCTATTTTACAAAGGTGTAGAGAGCATGGTATCTCATTAAATCCTAAAAAATTAATCTTTTGTGTTACAGAATGGAAGTTGTTAGGTCACATTGTCTCAAAATATGGAATTAAGATAGATCCTGGGAGAGTAAAAGCTATCTAGAAAATAGGTTATCCTTCTAACTGGACATGTGTTAAGTCTTTCTTTGGCCAGACTAACTTTCTTAGGAGGTTCATTCTAGATTTTGTTGAAACAACTAAACATATGGTGAATCTCTTAAGAAAAAAAAAAACTTTCAAGTGGATTTCATAAGCTATTCAATCATTTGATGAGGTTAAAAAGGCCATAGCGTCTGCCCTGATGTTGATCAACCCTGAGTATAAAAAAGATTTCATTATCTATTGTTACTCTTCAGAACATACCCTGTCTGGAATATTATTGCAGAAGAATGATAAGGGAGAGGAAGTACCAATTTCTTTCATGAGCATACCCCTGAAAAAGCACAAACTAAATTACCCTATGGTTGAAAAACAACCATATGTAGTAGTGAAAGCTGTGAAATATTTTAGATTTTATATCTTACACTCACACTCTACTGTGTATGTACCTTCTTCTGCAGTCAAAGAAGTTCTGAATCAACAAGATATAGGCATGAACAACATAGCTACTTGGGTGGCAAGAATCCAAGAATTTGATTTAATTATCCAACTGACTAAGTTAGTTCGAGGGCAGGGTTTATGCAAACTGATGGCTCATAATGTACCTGAAGATGATGTTCCCCTCACTCTTTTTATTGGTCTATGAGACTCATGGTTTACAAATGTGGCTTTTTACTTGACATATGGAGATTGTCCAGAGCATCTAATCCCTAAGGAGAAAAGAAACCTCTAACTCAAGGCTGCAAAGTATGTTATTGTGGATGATATCCTATACAAGAAAGGAATTGATGGATCCTTCTTGAGATGTGTTGACAAGGAACAACAGGAAAAGTTGCTTACAAAGTTTCATAACGAGGCCTGTGGTGGTCACCTCTCATCGACTGTAACTGCTTTCAAAATTCTAATAATTTTCTACTACTAGCCACGGATGTTCACAGATGCATACAAATGGGTTGCTAGCTATGAATAGTGCAATTTGTTAAGTGGAAAACCACAATTGGCAGCCCTCCCGCTGAGGCCATTAGTTATTGAAGAGACTTTTAAATAGTGGGGATTGGATTTCATTGGTCCAATCAACCCTCCTTCTAGTGCTAGACACACACACATCCTGACTTCTATGGATTATTTCACTAAATGGGTCAAAGTGGTTCCAGTCAGGAAGACGACATCAGAGGTAGTGTGTGATTTCCTAAAAAATTATATCTTGGTCAGGTTTGACATCCCTCAAAAATTAGTCATAGACAATGCTACCAATTTTTCTTCTTCAAAAATAAAGTTTTTTTTCTATGATAATGGTATCCATCTTTCACATGCATCTGATTATTACCCGCAAGGGAACGGTCAGGCATAATTGAGCAAAAAGAGCCTGATATCAATTATGAAGAAATTGGTGAATGATAATGCCAGAGACATGTATAAAAGGTTTTATGAGGCTCTCTGGGAGGATTGTACTTCTCCTAAAAGGGCAATCATAATAACTCTATTTGAGTTGGTATACGGTGTTGAAGCTCAATTGTCTCTACTTTTAGATCTGGCAGCAGCAAAATTGAATAAAATAATTGAAGGACAAATTTTCTAGGATGGTTTAGAAAAGAGAATTATGTATCTCAATAAGATCCAAGAGGAAAGAGAAGAGATGGTGGACCGAATAGCATTACATCAGGCCAGAGTGAAGAACATTTTTGATAGGCAGGCCAGGCCAAGAAATTTCATGGAATGAGATCAGGTTCTACTATGGGATAAGAGGAGAGAACCTAGAGGTGCTCACAGAAAATTTGAATCATTATGGAAGGGGCCCTTTATTATCAGCAAATCCATGGGAAGTAACTCATTTGTTCTCGAGCGGCAAGATGGCACTGTTCTACCCTTGACCTTTAATGGTCAAGATCTGAAGCTATACCAAATGTAATTATCTTTTTCTTGCCTCATTGTATATTTTCCATTTTTTTGGCTTGCTTTCCTTGTTGTGGTTTTCTTTCTTTTCCTTCTTGCTTTTTGCTTTTCCCCATTTTTGTTTTGGAGTCCTTTTTCGGTTGACTCCCTGGTCTACGAAACCAAAGCTACTAAGTTCATCCTGCATCCTCAAGAGTTCTTGTCCCTAGTCGGAGCCATTGTTACCCCTGATTTTTTACTCATACCTGTATGCACCCTAAAATGGTCACCTAGACTGTGGGCCCCATTTATCATTTTATCAATTTATCAAATTTCTGAATCAATGCTTTGAAATATTTTCAATTCAAATCAATTTCCTTGATCAAATTGTAATTAATTCAATTATTCAATTATTTCAATATTTTCTAAGGTTTGATCATTTTTATTTAATTAAAAGATTTAATCTTCCTTTTAATTAAATTCCTCTTATTTAATTAAATTCAAATTCCTCCCATTTAGTTAAATAAAATTCTTCTAATTTATTTAATTGAAAGAAAACCCCTCTTTTTAATTAAATAAATAAAAATCCCCACTTAAAGCACTTTATTTGTTGAAAAAGGAAATGAATTAAATTAAAAATTAAATAAAAATCCATTTTTCTTCACATCTTTCTAAGTGGTGGGTTTTTGCC
>MU227248.1:1957014-1983382 GCA_018584345.1 Thuja plicata | reverse complement strand
TCATATAGATTAGAATCATGTTTATTTCCATAGATTAGATTTGTATTCATATTTCCTTTCATAGACTAATATGCATTGTTATCATTTAGAGTAATTTTTCTTTGATGCATTGTTATCATATAGATTAAATTTCATTTTCATGCATTCGAATCTCTCGTTTCATGGTGTATTTGCAATAGACACAACTAGGTCAATCTAAGGGCCTTCATTTTACATTTTTACACATCCATGACTAGAGAGCTATGGATCGATATTTGAGGCCTCATTCTTGAGCAACCTTGAATGGAATGATTCATAGAAGTGTGACAACATTTATGCACACAATACCCTATGTTTTATCATTTCCTAAAATCAGGAGTTTACCATCTTAAAAGAAAAAATATCATCTTATCTTACAGTTTGGTTTGCATTTTCTCCTTGTCGGTTGAACTTGAATCTTGAACTTATTTAGTTCAAGGTTCAAGGTTCAATGTGGCCTTGCGGTGTATTTTTCCTTTCTTTTCTTTTACATGAAAATGAGTGGCGTAGTTTACAAAGTCCAATCTCCCGTTGAACCCTGAATCTTGAACTTGTCTAGTTCAAGGTTCAATTATGGTCTTCATCTTGCATAAAGTGTAATAGAGTTTAAGTTTTTTTTTCGCTCACATGTTTTTTTTATAAACACACCAAAAGGAAGTAATTCCTTATTACCCATTGAAATTAATTTTTGAACTAGGATATATCAAAGGTCACAATTCAACCGAAGCTTGCATGTTAAATAGGTGAAAAGACAACGGTGACGTGACCGAAGTGACAGCAAGCATGTGATAATTTTATCCGCGCGTGTTGTGGATATAATCATCATTAGAGGTGACACTTATATGTCATTTCAATCATTTAAGAGGTGCAATACTTAATGATCGCATCAAGTGAAAACTCTTGTCGCATTTAATTAAGATCCCGCATTGTCATTAAATGCAAATCTTACGCATTTTGTGGGAAAATCTGTTATAAAATAAGAGTTTGTGTTGTCAGCCTTTTGGTGAAGTTTTCTGGTGAAATTGAATTGGCGGAGAACCAGAAGGTATACTCTCATCCTGAGAAGCTTAGAGTGTGCGGAATCTCTAGGTTAGTGTTTTTCTCTCTCAGAGTCCCTGTTTGAAATTGAAGCCATTTGAAAAAGTTTGATATTGCAAGGCTCTATTTTCCTTCTGCAAATCTCATTCTTTTATATGTATTTTCCTTAAGAACTATGAAGTCCCCGCTCCCAAATTTTTGGAAAACCTCCCTATTGGTTAGTTCACTTCATGAGTGTGATGACACAATGATAAAAGCAGGTGCCTTAGAGGATATTTGCAGTAAAATCAAAATTCATGTTTATGGTTATATAATAGAGAAGGTGGTGTTAAGTGGTCTAGCCAATGCAACAGCATTTACCCTAGTGGCCCCTATCTAGATTTAGTAATGGAGTGTGTTAAAAAGGTATAATAGGGAAGAGAGGTGTATTAAGAATATTGATGGAAGCCCTCTGACTTTCATAAACTGAGATGTCATCCTCACAGCAATGGGTATTCCTGAAAAGGATCCTTATGAAGGATGGACCATTGCTTCCTCCTACTCTGTTTTCTCAAAGAAGAAATAGATTTACATAAATGATTTTTCCAAACAATGGTTGTTAGAGGTGAAAAAGGGAGGGTCAAGGTTTCCCAAACCCCTTACAATAGACCATTTAAAGCCCGAAGTTGTAGAATTAGTGATTTTGTTGATCAGGATCAAAGGTAATAACCACGCCTATTGCTGGCAGGACTGGATGTATTTCTTTATCCAGATAACTTTGGGAGGCGAAAAGTTCATTGATTAGGCAGACTGTATTTCTAATGAACTTCATCATTAGCTAGCAAACTATTCAGAAAAGTCTAGTGGTTTCTATATGTCTTCTTATCTGTTCTATGTGTTGGCTTGTACTAGAAAGTGGGATGATTTATATCATGAGTTACATGTTCCCAATATGAAGGTGTATGATTATTATCCCCATCTGTAGAAGTAATTCCATGTTGACAGTTTTATGAAAGTAAATGGTGTTTTTCTAGGAAGATTGATTTTTGAATTGTAAGGGAACATTGAGCAGAGAATGTCAAAGGAGGCTAAGAAATTTTTTAATGTTTTTGGGAGTTTCTTCATACAATTCAGAAGATTTACTTACATAAGAGTTGGCAGATTTGAAGGAGAACAGTTCAAATTTTCTAGATATGCTCTGGATCTACATGTTATAACTGAGGTTGGTTTCCAAGTAGCTCATGTACACAAAGACCTCAAAGAAAGGAAGGGAAGAGCTAAATCTAGTTTTCCTATAGAACTTGGTTTTTATTCCTCTAAGAATTCTTCTGATGCTCTTAATTTGGAGCAAGAATTGAACAAGATGAAACTAAAAACCTTTCAGGCTAGGAGAGATTTTGACATTAGGGCATATGGTGCGTGGCATTAATTTTACCTTCTGAATTCTGCCATGTTCCTAAAATGGAGGATTTTTGGGAAAATTATGCAGATGATTTCAAAGTCAAAAGAAGATTATGGTGCAGATTTACACTTGTCAAAATAGTTGATCTGCAAACATATATTGATGCTAATGGGATAGAAGAGGGGGAAGATTAAGAGATAATTGATAAACGGTATAAGGAGAAGGTTTAGGGGTTGTCACTCCCTAAAATTGACTGGAACATAAAGGAAAGAGAGAGTATACACATCAAGACTCTCAGTGTTATAAAAAGAACTGAAAGATGGATTGCTAGTAAAAGGCCACCTCCTCACAGAAGACACAATAATAGAGGATTAGTTCTTAAAGATCATGTTGAAAAAGCTATCCCAAGTTCTAATGAAAATGTTCTTGTTGCACGTTCATCTAAATCAAAAAATAAAAAAGCTGTTGAACCTAAAGTTAAAAAGAAGAGGTCTCCTCATCCTGTTCCACCCACGAGGACTTCCAGAAGAAAGGCTCTCAAAGAAGAATTCAATTCAGTCAAAGAAAAGGAACTAATTAATCATGAGGAGATGGATACCTTGATGGCAGATAAGAACACACAATGCTTTGTGTTAGAAGAAGTTGTTTGTGAAAAAGATAATCAGCAGGGAGTTAAGGATTCTATAATTTTTATGCCCACTAGTCCAACACAAGGAATGACAGACTCTCAATAGTCACCAGTTCCCACTTTTAAATGGTTAGAAATGTCCATCGGTAGAAAAAGAAAAGTCCTGCCAATAAAACTACCAGTTGAAGACATGGTAAGCAAATGTCTTGGTTCCTCAGAAAAACTAAAAAGGATCAGAATAGAGTTCAGGGTGGACATTGATGAAAAAATAGGGCACTGGTATGTTGAACGAGCAGTTCCCAAGAATGATAAGGAGCTCTCTGAAGCTACTACAGATGAATTCACAGTTGAGAAGATAGATCTTTGATATACAACCAGAGTGGCTGATGTGAAACACTTGGAAAAGTCTACAAAAAAGATCATACACAGGTCTTTTAAGGATGAAAAGGATGAGAATCAGTTGAAAGCAACAATCAAAAAGATGGCTAAATTTATTCAAGAATTTCAGAACCCTAACCCTCTCCCTCTAACTATAGCTTCACATTCATTTGATCCATATTCACCAGAGGTTAGGAAAACCCTAGACAAAATTCAAAAAAACAAACTAATTGCGGATACCTACACTAAATGGATCCAAGCCATGATACAGAAAGGAAGCAATTATATCAATCAGTTGATTAAGACTCACGGGGTTGTTAGTTAAATTTTTGTAGAGATTCTGGTGGAATTAGAAGAATGGGAAAAAGAGAATAAAAAATGGCTAAAAGTGACAAATCAGCTCTATGAAATAGAGAAATATGGGGTAAGTTAATTCCTGATTGAGAAGCCTATTCCAGGATTGGATTAAGATACTCTCTATGTCTCCATCAAGAGTATTGAATGGAGGAAATCCATTATTAAATTCGGTCATGATAAGATCACCTACCTATTGATTGAATCAAAAGGGTTGATGGACACCATGCAAAAAGATCTCAAATGCTTGAACATTTCACTTATAAAAGAAGATACTCAAAGTATCAAAGGAGCATAGGAATTGCTACTAGAGTTTGAATGGGAGATTGCAGCCATCAGAGATACTAAAGATATTACCCCAGATGACTTCATGACCCTTGCCAATATGAAGCGATGTTGGTAGTATGTATGCATCAACTCAAGGTGCATATCCAGAAAATTACCCAGGTCTACAAATATAAGAAGTTTCTGAAGAAAAGGGTAATTCACATTGCCTTGCCACATCAGTCCATGATCATTAGAGTTGCAAAGGTGCACAAAGAATGGAGGATTTCCTGCATTACTAACACCTCATAGGACCAATCAAAGGGATCTAGCACATCCACCACTCTATGATCATGCTTCGCAGATCATGGGGTAGTGGTATTTTTTCCTAGTTTCTATTTTCTGGTAATTTGGGTGTTTTTTGTAAAAATAGTTATACTGAATCCCATAGAGTGTATCTCGGGATGTCAGTTTCTATTTCCAAAGACTGATGGCTATTTATCAGGATCAAAGGTAATAACCATGCCTATTGCTGGTATGACTAGATGTATTTCTTTATCCAAGTAACTTTGGGAGGGGAAAAGTTCATTGATTAGGAAAACTATATTGCTGATGAACTTCATCATCATCTAGCAAACTATTCAGAAAAGTCTAGTGGTTTCTATATGTCTTCTTATCTGTTCTATGTGTTGGCTTGTACTAGAAAGTGGGATGATTTATATCATGACTTACATGTTCCCAATATGAAGGTGTATGATTATTATCCCCATCTATAGAAGGAATTCCATGTTGACAGTTTTATGAAAGTAAATGGTGTTTTTCTAGGAAGGTTGATTTTTGAATTGCAAGGGAATATTGAGCAGAGAATGTCAGAGGAGGCTAAGAAATTTTTTACTGTTTTTGGGAGTTTCTTCATACAATTCAGAATATTTACTTACATAAGAGTTGGCAGATTTGAAGGAGAATAGTTCAAATTTTCTAGATATGCTCTGGATCTACATGTTATAACTGAGGTTGGTTTCCAAGTAGCTCATGTACAAAAAGACCTCAAAGAAAGGAAGGGAAGAGCTAAATCTAGTTTTCCTATAGAACTTGGTTTTTATTCCTCTAAGAATTCTTCTAATGCTCTTAATTTCGAGCAAGAATTGAACAAGATGAAACTAAAAACATTTCAAGCTAGGAGAGATTTTGACATTAGGGCATATGGTGTGTGGAATTAATTTTACCTTCTAAATTCTGCCATGTTCCTGAAATGGAGGATTTCTGGGAAAATTGTGTAGATGAATTTGAAGTCAAAAGAAGATTATGGTGCAGATTTACACTTGTCAAAATAGTTGATCTACAAACATATATTGATGCTAATGGGATAGAAGAGGGGGAAGATTAAGAGATAATTGATGAACAGTATAAGGAGAAGGTTGAGGGGTTGTCGTTCCATGAAATTGACTAGAACATAGAGGAAAGAGAGAGTATCCACATCTAGACTCTCGGTGTTATAAAAAGAATCGAAAGATGGATTGCTAGTGAAAGGCCACCTCCTCATAGTAGACACAATAATAGAGGATTAGTTCGTAAAGATCATGTTGAAAAAGCTATCCCAAGTTCTAATGAAAATTTTCTTGTTGCAGGTTCATCTAAATCAAAAAATAAAAAAGCTGCTGAACCTAAAGTTAAAAAGAAGAGGTCTCCTCATCTTGTTCCACCCACGAGGACTTCCAGAAGAAAGGATATCAAAGAAGAAATCAAGTTATTCAAAGAAAAGGAACTAATCAATCATGAGGAGATGGATACCTTGATGGTAGATAAGAACACACAATGCTTTGTATCATAAGAAGTTGTTTCTGAAAAAGATAATCAGCAGGGAGTTAAGGGTTCTAAAAATTTTATGCCCACTAGTCTAACACAGGCAATGGTAGACTCTCAACAGTCACCAGTTCCCACTTTTAAATGGTTAGAAATGTCCATCAGTAGAAAAAGAAATGTCCTGCCAATAACACTACTACTTGAAGACATGGTAAGAAAATGTTTGGGTTCCTCAGAAAAACTAAAAAGGATCAGAATAGAGTTTAGGGTGGACATTGATGAAAAAATAGGGCACTGGTATGCTGAACGAGCAGTTCCTAAGAATGATAAGGATCTCTCTGAAGCTACTACAGATGAATTCATAGTTGAGAAGATAGATCTTGGATATGCAACCAGAGTGGCTGATGTGAAACACTTGGAAAAGTCTACAAAAAAGATCATACACAGGTCTTTTAAGGATGAAAAGGATGAGAATCAGTTGAAAGCAACAATCAAAAAGATGGCTAAATTTATTCAAGAAGTTCAGGACCCTAACCCTCTCCCTCTAACTATAGCTTCACATTCATTTGATCCATGTTAACCAGAGGTTATGAAAACCCTAGACCAAATTTAGAAAAACAAACTGATTGCGGATCTCTACACTAAATGGATCCAAGCCATGATACAAAAAGGAAACAATTATATCAATCAATTGATTAAGACTCATGGGGTTGTTAGTTAAATTGTTGCAGAGATTCTGGTGGAATTAGCAGAATGGGAAAAAGAGAATAAAAAATGGCTAAAAGTGACAAATCAGCTCTATGAAAAAGAGAAATATGGGGTAAGTAAATTCCTGATTGAGAAGCCTGTTCCAGGATTGGATTAAGATACTCTCTGCATCTCCATCAAGAGTATTGAATGGAGGAACTCCATTATTAAGTCCGGTCATGATAAGACCACCTACCTATTGAGTGAATCAAAAGGGTTGATGGAAACCATGCAAAAAGATCTCAAATGCTTGAACATTTCACTTATAAAAGAAGATACTCAAAGTATCAAAGGAGCATAGGAATTGCTACTAGAGTTTTAAATTGAGATTGCAGCCATCGGAGATACTAAAGATATTACCCCAGATGACTTCACGACCCTTGCCAATTTGGAAGTGATGCTGGTAGTATGTACGGATCACCTCGAGGTGCATATCCAGAAAATTACCCAGGTTTGCAAAGATAAGAAGTTTATGAAGAAAAGGGTAGTTCACATTGCCTTGCCACATCAATCCATGATCATTAGCGTTGCAAAGGTGCACAAAGAATGGAGGATCTCCTGCATTTCTGACACCTCATAGGACTAATCAAAGGGATCTAGCATATCAACCACTCTGCGATCATGCTTCACAGATCACAAGGTAGTGGTAGTTTTTCCTAGTTTCTATTTTCTTTGAATTTAGGTGGTTTTTGTAAAAATAGTTATACTGAATCCCGTAGAGTGTATCTCAGGATGTTAGTTTCTTTTTCCAAAGACTGATGGCTATTTATCAGGATCAAAGGTAATAACCACGCATATGGCTGGCAGGACTGGATGTATTTCTTTATCCAGATAACTTTGGGAGGGGTAAATTTCATTGATTAGGTAGACTGTATTGCTGATGAACTTCATCATTAGCTAGCAAACTATTCAGAAAAGTCTAGTGGTTTCTATATGTCTTCTTATCTATTCTATTTGTTGGCTTGTACTAGAAAGTGGGATGGTTTATATCATGAGTTACATGTTCCCAATATGAAGGTGTATGATTATTATCCCCATCTGCAGAAGGAATTTCATGTTGACAGTTTTATGAAAGTAAATGGTGTTTTTCTAAGAAGGTTTATTTTTGAACTGCAAGGGAACATTGAGCAGAGAATTTCAGAGGAGGCTAAGAAACTTTTTAATGTTTTTGGGAGTTTCTTCATACAATTTAGAATATTTACTTACATAAGAGTTGGCGGATTTGAAGGAAAACAGTTCAAATTGCCTAGATATGCTCTGGATCTACATGTTATAACTGAGGTTGGTTTCCAATTAGCTCATGTACACAAAAAATCTCAAAGAAAGGAAGGGAAGAGCTAAATCTAGTTTTCCTATAGAACTTGGTTTTTATTCCTCTAAGAATTCTTCTGATGCTCTTAATTTGGAGCAAGAATTGAACAAGATGAAACTTAAAACCTTTCAGGCTAGGAGAGATTTTGACATTAGGGAATATGGTGAGTGGCATTAATTTTACCTTCTGAATTCTTCCATGTTCCTGAAGTGGAGGATTTCTAGGAAAATTGTGCAGATGATTTCAAAGTCAAAAGAAGATTATGGTGCAGATTTACACTTGTCAAAATAGTTGATCTACAAACATATATTGATGCTAATGGGATAGAAGAGGGGGAAGATTAAGAGATAATTGATGAATGGTATAAGGAGAAGGTTGAGGGGTTGCCACTCCCTAAAATTGAATGGAACATAGAGGAAAGAGAGAGTATCCACATCAAGACTCTCGGTGTTATAAAAAGAACTAAAAGATGGATTGCTAGTAAAAGGCCACCTCCTCATAGAAGACACAATAATAGAGGTTCAGTTCTTAAAGATCATGTTGAAAAAGCTATCCCAAGTTCTAATGAAAATGTTCTTGTTGCAGGTTCATCTAAATCAAAAAATAAAAAATTTGCTGGACCTAAATTTAAAAAGAAGAGGTCTCCTCGTCCTGTTACACCCACGAGGACTTCCAGAAGAAAGGCTCTCAAAGAAGAAATCAAGTCAGTCAAAGAAAAGGAACTAATCAATCATGTGGAGATGGGTACCTTGATGGTAGATAAGAACACACAATGCTTTGTATCAGAAGAAGTTGTTTCTGAAAAAGATAATCAGCAGGGAGTTAAGGATTCTACAATTTTTATGCCCACTAGTCCAACACAGGCAATGGCAGACTCTCAACAGTCACCAATTCCCACTTTTAAATGGTTAGAAATGTCCATCAGCAAAAAAATAAATTTCCTACCAATAACACTACCAATTGAAGACATGGTAAGAAAATTTTTGGGTTCCTCAGAAAAACTAAAAAGGATCATAATAGAGTTCAGGGTGGACATTGATGAAAAAATAGGGCACTGGTATGTTGAATGAGCAGTTCCCAAGAATGATAAGGAGCTATTTGAAGCTACTACAGATGAATTCACAATTGAGAAGATAGATCTTGGATATGCGACCAGAGTGGCTGATGCGAAACACTTGGAAAAGTCTACAAAAAAGATCATACACAGGTCTTTTAAGGATGAAAAGGATGAGAATCAGTTGAAAGCAACAATCAAAAAGATGGCTAAATTTATTCAAGAATTTTAGGACCCTAACCCACTCCCTCTGACTATAGCTTCACATTCATTTGATCCATGTTCACCAGAGGTTAGGAAAACCCTAGACCAAATTTAGAAAAACAAACTGATTGCAAATGCCTACACTAAATGGATCCAAGCCATGATACAGAAAGGAAGCAATTATATCAATCAGTTGATTAAGACTCACGGGGTTGTTAGTTAAATTGTTGCAGAGATTCTGGTGGGATTAGCAGAATGGGAAAAAGAGAATAAAAATGGCTAAAAGTGACAAATCAGCTCTATGAAATAGAGAAATATGGGGTAAGTAAATTCCTGATTGAGAAGCCTATTCCAAGATTGGATTAAGATACTCTCTACATCTCCATCAAGAGTATTGAATGGAGGAACTCCATTATTAAATCTGGTCATGATAAGACCACCTACCTATTGAGCGAATCAAAAGGGTTGATGGACACCATGCAAAAAAGATCTCAAATGCTTGAACGTTTCACTTATAAAAGAAGATACTCAAAGTATCAAAGGAGCATAGGAATTGCTGCTAGAGTTTGAATGGGAGATTGCAGCCATCATAGATACTAAAGATATTACCCCAGATGACTTCACAACCCTTGCCAATATGGAAGTGATGTTGGTAGTATGTATGGATCACCTCCAGGTGCATATCCAGAAAATTACCCAGGTTCGCAAAGATAAGAAGTTTCTGAAGAAAAGGATAATTCACATTGCCTTGCCACATCAGTCCACGATCATTAGCATTGCAAAGGTGCACAAAGAATGGAGGATCTCCTATGTTGCTGACACCTCACAGGACCAATCAAAGAAATCTAGCACATCCACCACTCTGTGATCATGCTTCACAGATCACGGAGTAGTGGTAGTTTTTCCTAGTTTATGTTTTCTTTGAATTTGGGCAGTTTTTGTAAAGATAGTTATACTAAATCCCGTAGAGTGTATCTCGGGATGTTAGTTTCTATTTTCAAAGAATGATGGATATTTATATAGCAAGGATAATCTGTATATGGATGATATTAATTTTGGTTAAGTTAGGGCAAGACTTAATAGTTTTTAGTATCTTTCAGTTAGTTTGATAATCGAAAATGAAACTTGGAAGTATATTTTTGATATGAATGGAACAAAAATTTATGCTATGTGAATCTATTGGTTTATATTAGCATATTGATCTCTATTGGGATATTTCTTGAATATCAAAAATCTATTTTCAAGTGGATTTTTCTGTAGCTTGCTTTAGCATAGTTTTATTTTCAGTAAGTTCCGAGATTGAAGTCTATGAGCTTCATTTAGTGTTGAAATATTTGTCTTTCATTAAGTTTTCATGACATGTTGATGTATGAAATGCTGCAAAAGCCTTATTCACTTTCTAGTTAAAAGTGTGTGTTTGCAAAAGCAATGTGTGATTGTCAGAATTCATTGAAAATTAAATAGGGAGTTGTACCTTAATTCAGAGAATTATAAATCTAAATATTATAATTCAACTTTTAGTTTGAGATTGTTGTTTTTCACGGGCTTAGAGCAATTAATTGATAATTTACGGAAAGATAAATTTGTATTCTAACACTAGGGTAAAAAAATTTAATTATGTCTAATGATTGGCAAGACTAATTGGTAGAAAATATGCAACAAATGGATATAAGTCACCATGTGTGTTTATGAGGCATAGGAAAATCTAGGTATACTTTTCTAGTGAATAAGAAATGTCCAACTTTGCATTGAGTAAAAAAAGACACCTTGGAATGACAAGGAATAAATACAAATTTATGTCTCTTTAGAGGTTTGGTTGTAGATATTTGTGTCTTTTCTTTTCCATTTGAAATCTTTTTTTTTCCAAAATTTTCCCTGACTATTTAAAGTTTCATCCAATAAGGAAAGAGTTTAATTTTTTTTCAAAATATAGAAAAATGTGAGAAAATATGAACTATAGACTTCTAGCGTAAAATATTTTAATTATGTTTAATGATTGGCTAGACTAATTGGTAAAAATGATGCAACGAATGCATTAGTGTCGAGTGCCTTGGCAGGAACTAATAAAGTAAAAAAACATAGTGAATGTATGCCCCTACAATAAAGAAACCACTAACTCAAATTGAGAGTGATTGACTTTAAGGTAGATAGTAATACATGTAAAGACAAGCACATTTTCACGTTGAGTTTCTCCCAAAATAGGAAAATTGAGGTGATTTTACATACAATAAACCAAAATCATACAAGAGCTCATAAGGGATCTAATGATCTATGGGCAGTATGAATAAGTGATAAATCTGACATGTATATCAATATATTTTTTATGAATTGACATCATCCCATAAATATAATTGAACTACAAGTATGAAAAATGAATAACACAAAAAGAACAAAAAACAATTTTGGCACAACATGGATGAGTCATAAATGTCTCAATTCCTTCCATCATCCTCAAAAGATGAAACAAAATAATACTTACAAAAATTAAATGAATGAAGGTACACAAGAATTTCACAAGAGATGCACTCAAGTGCCAATTGAGGGGTCAAAAATTTACATTTCTGCACAATCCAGTAGTTGTAACAATGGTGAAGCGCGGAATGTCGTGCAATTTTAATTTCATTTTTTTTACATTTGCATTGGTTTTTTTACAGTTCATTTTATAAAAATGAGAAATAAATATAAGTTAAATGTTTTTATTGGTTTTTTATACAATTTCACCAAGCACAATTATTTCATCATAAGTTATCTTTTTTTTTTAAATTCAATGTTTCTATTGGATTTTTATGCAATTTCAGTAGCACAATTATTTATTATGAAGAATGGAAGGAAATATTATGTAATTATTACCTTTTACATATATATGTATATCTTGGAAACCTACCTATTGGGAGCATGCTCAGACATGCAAACGTTAGAGATATAAATCAAATAAACACACTAACATGTATAAACATACTCTCAAATAAAGGATTCCATCATAACCTCCGTTGAGCTAAACAAGGGCACCCAATACCTTGTTGATTTGCTCTTAGAGAAGGTTTGTGGGTGTGCTCTCTCAACACAGTATACTTAATCCCACTTGATTGATTGGTGGATGAAACTAGAATGCAAACTAATGGATGGATGAAGAACTTGTCTCAAGCTATTCATCATATGATTGAAATGCAAAGTAAACAACTAAGCTAGAATGATATGCATGAGATGATACAACTAGATTCTTTTGCCATTATCCTAACATGTAATATCTAGATTCAAATATGAACTAATGAGAATAAAATATGAAACGCACTAAGAAATTCTAGAGCTATACTAGCATGATAAAAAATGCATAAAAAGGAGATGATTTGCTCTTGACAATGGCCTCTATTTATAGATTTTTTGGAGGAGAGAGAGGGCTTGGATGAAGTGGAGCTCATGTGGAATCCACATAGGTGCCACATGAGGGACACATAAGCCATGCAAGAGGCCCACTTTGCTCACACATGTGTGACCAATTTTGGATGTGTACTTAAAGTACACATGTGAAGGATCTTGTAAGAGGTGTAAGAGGGTATAAGAGTTTTGGACCAATGAAACACTTTTAGAAAGTGTAAGAAGGTGTCATCATGGGCGTAAGAAACTTATTTGGCACCAAATAAGGATTATTTAGAAAAGACAATTTTTGAAAATTCGCTCACACATGTGTGAGCAAATAATTAGGACTAATTGGAGTAGGAATCAAGAAAGTAGTCTAATTAACCTTAGTTAATTAGTGAATAGGTTTATTTGGTGAGAGTGATGTGAGGTAGGATAGGATCTAGGTTCAAATTAGTTTAATCCATATTAAATTTAGATTAATTGTGGTTTAGTAGAATTAAGTCATGTAGAGGAATAAATAAATTATAAATTTATTTAAAAGGGATAAATGAGGGAAATGTATATAAATAAGATTTAATACATTAAAAGGGGGAATAATATTTAAATTAAGATTTAAATATTATGAAGCTAACTCATATTTAACTAAATTAATTAATTAAATACATAGAAGAATATAATGTAAATATAATTAATTAAAATTAACTATAATGTTATAGGAATATTAATTAAATTAATATAAGGACGATTTTGGACATCTACATTTTGCCCCTCTTTGATGTAGCATCAGAGACGGCATCGCATCAAAGAAAAAAGAAAATAAGATGCCCCAGAGAGAAAATTAATTATGGTGGGAGATGAGATGATGCCCCCTCGAGAAAATAACAGAAAAAATAAATTTTGTGAAATTTTCTCGAAAAAGGCAGAAGAGAGGAATAAGAGAGAAAAGGGGGAAATTAGGTGGTGTCGCGAGACACGTACTTGAGGGTGGGGTAGACCTAGGATAGATTGGGGACATGATGCCACAATCAGGATGGGGGAATAAACAGAAACCTTGCCAAGAGAAAAATGCAAAGTGCAATATGACCTAGCTAAAATGCAATCCTAACTACATGATAACAGTGGGATTTATATCGTGTTAATGTTGGGGAGCACACCCTAGTTTGATTTTGCAAAAGAAGTTATGCACCATGTGCTAGAAAACACAAGTGACATGGTTCCTTTGCGTGGACTAGACTCTCAAAAAAATAGATTGCTAGGAACAAGAATGCAAGATATCAGGTATGATGAAACCTATGAAATGTTTCTCATGAGGAGACGCAATACATCCAGATCTTTTTAGGGATTTGAGATGCATGAATCCTACCCCTAGTGAGGCATACATAGTCATAACTAAATATCAAACATAAATGCACTAACAATCTATGACAAGTAGATCATACCACAAATGACACGTATTCCAACAGGGACTCACCATAACGAACCAAGATATGAAAGATCATGGCTGTCACAAGATGGACACATTAAAACACAAGATAAAATTAACAAAAAGGAATTCTAATCTAGCGATCATTTAGTCCAGAAGTTCTTGCCATGAACACATTTGATGTGAGAATTGATAGAAAATCTGACACCGGAAGGATGCATCCTGATGGGAAAAAGATTGATTGATTGAAACGTGAATTCGCTGGCAATTGCTTGTGAATAGAACGAAACTAGGAAAGTCAACCTATCTACTGATTTGGTAGAAATGTTTGCGGTCACTCTGTCTAGAACAAAGCTTAGTGTTGATATGGTAAGCTCAGTCGTGTGAGAATTTTTGTTACGGAGACAAAAAATGTTCAAGGAACTACCTACACAGATATGCGTAGTGATGTTTATTATGAAAGATGATGTAGGCTGCTTGGAAAAAAATGTGGGAACAGATGGTGGATCTGACTACACATGGCACCTGAAATAGGTTTTCACCATGGTACGCATCCATTGTGCCACCGTAGTGGTTTTCACAGATGGATGAATTTATTTCTCTTTCTCTTTTTATTTTTTGATATTCTTTTCAAGCTTTTTGTATTTTTTATGCTTTTTTTATTTTTTTGCTTTTCTGATTGCTTTTTTGAATGTTTTTGGATTTTCTTCTTTTCTATTTTTTTGGATTTTTGAAAATTTATGTTGTACAATAGACTACTGATGGATCAAGCATAGAAGTGCTTTGAGATGTACAATATTTACAAGATCAGGGAGTGGATCTCCCTCTGGTGATGCAATCTGATAAGCATCAAAACCATATTTTGTTGTGACAATGAAGGGACCCAACCAATTAGGCTCAAACTTTCCTTTCTTTTCACGGTTCTGGAGGTTCTTCATATTGTGCTGCAGGACAAGATCACCAACCTCAAACTGACGAGGCTTGATCCTTTTGTTGAAATGAAGGTGAAGGCAATTTTGAAACATGTGGAGGTGGTCGAGGGCATTGAGGTGTCTCTCATTGAGGAGTTCCAGCTCTTGCAAGCGGACAACTCTATATTCTTCTTCTAACAATAGGTTCTTTAGAGAAATTCTGACAGAAGGGAGCTCAATTTCAATGGGTAGAATAGCCTCAGTACCATAAAAAAGGGCAAAGGGAGTGGCTCATGTGGGGGTTCAAATGGAGGTGTGGTAAGCCTAAAGGGTAGGGTTGAGGTCAAGGTGCCAATCTCGGCTAGCTTCATCGACCATTTTCTTGAGGATTCTAAGGATGGTTTTATTTGTAGCCTTAGCTTGACCGTTGCTTTGCCAAAAGTAATTGGAAGAGGTATGGGGGGTAATGTTGAATTTCCTACATAGCTCTATGACATCCTTATTTTTGAAAGGTCCTCCATTATCAGTAAAAATGTCCTGAGGAATGCCATAGCGACAGATAAGATAGTTCAAAATAAACTTTGAAATCTATTTTTCAGTAGTGTAGGTGAGAGGAACAGCTTTGACCCACTTGGTAAATTACTCTATAGAAGCTAGGATGTATTTATGGCCATTGGAAGAATTAGGGAAAATCTGGCCAACGAGGTCGAGACCCCAACATGAAAAAGGCCAAGGGGTGATGGTGGGCTAGAGGGATTGGGAGGGAGCATGTATCAAATCGTCGTGCTACTGACAAGGTACACACTTCTTCACATAGTTGTAGGCATCTTGTTCCATAGTAGGCTAGTAATATCCAGTATGTAACAACTTCTTAGCCAAAGTGAGTACACTAGAGTGAGCCCTATAGATTCCTTTATGTACCTCCTCCAAGGATGTTTGTGCTTCATCAGAATTTAGACACCTTAAAAGAGTTCCATCAAAATGCTTTCGAGAAAGGGTATCAGCAAGGAGTGTGTATCAGGAAGTGTGGTGAATGAAGGTTTTACATTGGTTGGAGGTTAAAGTAAGTGGGGTATGTCCATCATGAAGGTAGGAATAGACTTCTTGGTACTATGGGGAGTTGGGATCAGCAATTTCACATACCATTTCAAAATTTGGTTTGTCATAGGCAGGGACCGTAAGATTCTCAACAATAAACTCACACTGTGTGCTGTGTTTTGGCATAGTGATCAAGGACCCAATTGTTTCCATGGCGTCTGCTACTTTGTTGTTTGTGCAAGGGATTTGTTGGAAGATTATCTCGGTGAAATGTATCTTGAGATCTTCAACTATACGGTGGTAGGGAAGTAACTTGTCATCCTTTATTTGATATTCATCCATAACTTGTTTGATAACCAATTGTGAATCACCAAGCACCAATAAAGTGAGAATCTTCCATTGTATGGCTTGTCGGAGTCCAAGTACAAGGGCTTTACATTCTGCAATGTTGTTGGTACAAGGAAACTACAATTTATAGGATTTAGGGATAAGATCCCCTTTTCGTGTAACAAAAAAGATTCCTGCCCCTGATCCTTTCTAAGTGAAGGATCCATCAAAATAAAGATTTCATGGTGGACTCAGGGAAAGATTAAGGACTGATTCATCTAGAAAATCTATGATCAAAGGATTTTTACCGTCAATAGGTGCTTTAGCTAACTGATCTACAATTACTTGTCCCTTGATAGCTTTGCGGTCTACATAAACAATGTCATACTCACTAAGAATCATGACCCATTTCATTGTATGACCAGTAAGAGTAGCATGTGCTAAGAGATACTTGAGCGGATCAATTTTGGCAACAAGATGAATCTTATGATTAAGCATATAATTTCATAGTTTCTATGTACAAAAAACAACAACCAAACATGCCTTCTCAATTAGGGAATAATTCAACTCATAACCAATAAGAGTCCTGCTGAGATAGTAAATTGCTCGCTCTTTGCCAGTATCATCTAACTGTGCCAGGAGGGCTCCTAACGTGACCTCTGTAGAAGATATGTACAAAATTAGAGGATGAATAGCAATGGGTGGTACCAACATGGGTGGATTACCTAGATATCCTTTCAGTTTCTCAAATGCATTTTGACATAAGCAATCCCACTGAAACTTGATATTCTTGCATAGGAGATGAGAGAATGAATGCACCTTATCTGCTAGTTGTAACATGAATCTTTTGATTGATTGAAATTTTCCTTGTAAACTACATAATTGCTTTAATGTTTTGGGTGGTGGCATCTCTAGAATTGCTTTTACTTTCTTTGGATCAACTTCTATTCCACGCTGTGACACAATGTATCCCAGTAGTTTACCAGATTGTACTCCAAAAACACACTTCTTAGGATTCAACCTAAGCTTATACTTCTTCAATCGCTCAAAGATGGTAGTAAGAATAGGAATATGTGATTCCCTTGTTTTGTATTTTCCTAAAATATCATCCACATAATCTTCCATGATGACATGCAAAAGGTCATGAAAGATGGTAGTCATTGCTTGTTGATAAGTTGCTCTGGCATTTTTAAGGCCAAAGGGAATCACCTGATAACAGAAGGTGCCCCAAGGTGTTGTAAATATGGTTTTGTGCTGGTCTTCTGGTGCTATCCTGATCTGATTGTAACCTGAGAAGCCATCCATAAGTGACAACATTTCATGTCCTGCCATCAAATCCACTATAATGTCAATATTTGGAAGTGGAAAATCATCCTTGGGACATGCAAGGTTTAGATCTCTGAAATCAGTGAAAATGGGAATGCCCCCAATTGGTTTACCTACTAGTAAAATATTAGAAACCCATTTAGGATAATCAATTGGTTTGATTACTTCAGTTTCCAGCATCTTCTGAAGCTCTACTTTGACTACCAATGTGACTTGCAGATGCATCTTGCAAAGTTTCTGCTTAACAGGTTTTACACTTGGATCTATAGCAAGACGATGCATGAAAAGATATGTATCTAGCCCAAGAATGTCTTTGTAAGTCCAGGAAAAGTTGATTTTCTATTTATGCAAGAATGATATCATGTCTTTCTTTTCCTGATCACTGAGAGAAATCGCAATGTAGGTGATGTGCAGATCTTCTTTTGTGCCTAGTTTGATTGGAATAGTATCTTCGATGATCATAGAGGACACTTCTGGTTTTGAAGTTATAAATGGAAAGTCAGCCTCTCCCTCCTCTAGCACCTCAGAAAGGTTTTCACTGGAGGAAGAATCCTTTATTTTATTTTTTTCTTCACCCAAAGGTGCTTGCGAGAGGTTTTCACAAGAGGATGTATTTTCATTTTTTTCATTTTTATTTTCTTTTTCATTTTTGTGACTGAGAGAGTTGACTTGGCTACCAAAGTAGGCTTGTTCGCTATAGTGGATATTATGTTCATACTCTTGGAGATTCTTAAGTCAAAAGAGGGATAAAACTGCCTCATCTGAATCATAAACGTCCAAAGCTGGTGGTGAGTCTTGCTGATCCCAGTCAATTAATTTTGGGTTTGTGAGGGGTACACGAGGGGATGAAAGGTCGGCTTGGGTGATAGTGAAGACATGATGATTTTCATTTAAGTCATCTTCAATATAGTGGAAAGTAATTTCAAAGAACTCTTCCTCAGTGTCAAAATCTGAGGCAGCTAGACAATAATCCTTAGAAAAGTTAGTCTTGGTCTTTACGGAACCCAATCCATGTCCTTTAGGATAGCCATTGGCTGTTATGATCTTCTTCTTACCTGTTTCATTAGCTCCAAGGCCAGTACCATGATATCCCACCCTTTCAACAATGGGAGTAACCTTAGGATACTTTCCTTTGGGGAAAATTACAGGTCATTCTTCTTCATCATTATAAATCCAATCAAGGACATTCTATTCCATGTGTTCATCTGATAGGGACCCCCAATGTTCAAAAATAGTTGATTTGCAAGGCATAAGTGATTTATCTTTAGAGGGGGGTAATGGTGATGGTTTTCCATAAGACTTTAGAGACAAAGGGAGTTTCCCAATACATAGAGCACTTTCAAATTTATACTCTCCCATGCCTTGATCTGTAAACGTAGCCTTTGCTTCAGATGAGGAGGGTTTTTCTTCAATGACCTTGTCTTCAGTAAATTTTTCCTTTCCTTTGGATTGTTCAACTGGTGTGTCTGATGTCTTTTCTGGAACTAATGGAGTGTTTGAACAGGGGTTTCTTGATTGAAGTGTCGGCCAAACTCATTCAACGGACAGTAGTTATATTGTTTTCCTTTCAATCTCTTACAGTATTGAAAGGGCTCAGGATCTCTAGGAATTGTGATTTCTCAACCATGATGTGGGAACTTTAGACATTGATGATAAGTAGAGGGTACACCTTTGATAGCATGTATCCATGGTTGTCCCAACAAGATATTATAAGGTAGATCTAGATCTAGTACATGGAAAATAGTTTCAATCAGGGCCAGGCCTACTTGTAAGGGTAGTGTGATCAAACCCTTGCTTTCTCATTCTTGATCATCATAGGCCTTTATTGTGATTCATTTTTCTGCATCAATGAGGTCCTCAAAAAGACCAATATTAGAAATCATTTTTAATGTGCACAAATTCAAGCCAGATCCACCATCGATGAGGACTCATTTTATTCTTGTGGAGTGGATTTGTCCTTCTATATGCAGGGACTTATTATAATGAGGGTTAGGACCACTGAAGTCCTTATCAGTGAAGATGAGATATTCTTGTGCGGCTAGGTTCCCTATCATAGCTTTGAATTATGCAGCATTGATGTTCTCAGGGACACAGGATTCATTTAGAGCTTTATCAAGGATTTAGCTATGAATTGGTGAAGTTTTTAGGAGCTCGAAGATGGATATCTATGCAGGTGTCTTCCCTAACTAAGCTAATAGGTCATAGCATGAGGCCGGCTGAGAAGTGGTAGATGGTGTAGCTGGTGGATTTGTAGATGTAGAAGGTTTATCAACAACTTGGATAGTGACTCTGGGTCTATGTCTAGTAGCATTACAATCAACAACTTTGAGGATTATGGTATTAACATGTGTGTCAAATTCTTCAATGTGGCCACAAAGAGAGTCAAACCCAAAGATATCATTTTCACTTAAACTCCCACACATTCGATCACGGTCTGTAATAGTATTGGGTGAATAGTCATATGGGATTGCATTTGATGCATTGTTTTGATTGTGAGGTGGGAAGGGTTGATTGTAGACCTTAAGTTTCACATTAGATGAGGATGCATTCTGACCTTCAACTTCAATTTTCCCATCCTCAATGAGATCTTGCGCAAAGTGTCTAAGCTTCATGCATTTCTTAGTATCATGCCCCTTGATACGATGATAATCACAATACTCATTCTCTATACCATAGAGGTTTAGGTTGGTTCTCATCAAAAGATCGAGTGTTTGGATAGACTATCATTCCTTGATCTGTAAGTTGTTTGAAGATCACACCTAGAGGTTCTGCCAAAGCTATGAATTGTCGCCATTGTCAATTGTCGTTATTATTGTTTTTGTTGTTATTGTAATTGTTGCAAGGAAATAAGAATGATTGATTATGCGGTTTTTGATTGTTGTTCTAATTGTTCTAATTCTGATTGTTGTTCTGATTCAAATTGTTTTGATTCTGGTTCTTATTTTGATTGTTGTTGTGATTCTAATTTTGATTCTGATTGTTATTGCTATTGTTTTGATTGTTATTGTTGGATGCTTGAACATTTTGAACATGCTTGGCATCAGTCACTCCATCATTGACAACTCCTTTGTTTTTAATCCAAAATTTTGATTTATCATTGTTGGAGGGAGTATAATGTTTGATGCTACCTCTTTGCAAAAGGCTATCTTCAATGTCTTTTCCCTTCTTGACAAGGGATTAAAAGGTGTTAGGTGAAGCCATTTTCATTTGGAAAGACATCTCAGAGATTAAATTCTTTGTGAAGATGTCAATTAAGTGACTATTAGGTATTTTCCATGGCATGCGATTTGCAATATGTCTCCATCATTATAAGAAACTAGAAAAGGTTTTTCCATTCTTTTGTTGAGTATTGCACAAATCATTGAGTGTTGCTTCTTGCTCAATGTTATATGAGTATTGTCCAATAAACTTCTCTGCAAGATCAGAGAAAGTAGAGATTGACCCATAAGGAAGGGCCATGAACCATTCTAAGGCTACGCCTCCAAGACTCCTAGTGAAGAGTCTCTTTAAGTAATTCTCATTGTAGGCGACCTCTTGACATGTAATTTAAAACTCTTTGAGATGTTGTAGAGGGCATGTTTCACCTTTATATTTCTCAAATTTAGGCATCTCAAAGTTTGGTGGGAATGGTTGCATTGTGATAGACTTGTCAAATGGATAGGGACAAATCTCTTCAAAAGAAAACTCCTTCTTGCCCCCATTCTGTAAGCCTTGTACAATGTTTTTGAGCTCATTGAATTGTTGGGTGAAGTCTGGAGTATTCTATGAAATAAATGGTGGTACATATCCTCTGCCTCCTCCAAATTGTGTAGCTGAAAAGCCCGTGGAGGTCATACCAATAGTAGGAGGAGGTATATACTGATAGGCTCGAGATGTGACAGTTGCAGAAGTTTTCATCCCTATTGTTTGAAACAAAGATGATGTATACAAGGGCATAGAAACTTGCCCTATGTTGTTGACATTAGCACTTTCTCCTTGAGTTTTCATTGGTTGAGTGTTATTGTGAGCAGTATTGTTTGGCAAAGTGCTTAGGATTTGTTGAATTTGTTATGGCGTCAATTGAGGTATTGATGCAGTTATTAATACAGGTGTGGATATAGGTATTGATGTGGTAGGTTATTAATACAGGTGTAGATATAGCCATTTGAAGTAGAATCCATGGCTGCAGTAGTGGTAGCAGTGGCTTTGGTGATGTTTCGGGTAAGGAGTGTATCATCAAAATTAACAGGTACTGTACACCATTTCAAATAATATTCAAGAATATTTCACTGCTATTTTGCATAATGGCTTTCTCAACCATTTCCATATTGTAAGGATCGCTAAGGAAGTCATTCACTTGGGTAGGTCATTCCTCTTGTTCTACTAACTCAGTTTCTTCATGAATTTCCTCAGCTTGTACTTCAGGACCTTGAAAGTATTGAATGCCAAAAGGGTTCACTTTGAGTGTTCCATGCCTCATGTTTCTAGCTTGGGATCGAGTAACAACCATACAATGGTGAACTTTTTAGAAGAATGGAAGACAGGGAGATGTAAGAAATGAAATGGAGCAAAGATCTTGATCTCAGATTTGATTGGATTGATGCTTGATTAAAGATTGATTGATTGATTTAAAGGTTTTTGGAACAAAACCTAAGCATGACAAAACCTTATGATGATACAAACACAAAAGGATTTAAAGTAACACCTATTCTAGTTGAAGATGGACTTGTGATCTCAAGCAAAATGGGACATTACTAGGGATTTAAATTACTTGAGACAGACTGATGGTCTACAAGAAATGTTGTGTTTGTTTGAGGATGAAGGTTTGCAATACTTTGATTAAGGTCTTTCAACCTAAAGGATTGATTTGATTTGATGATTTGATCTAATGCTCCAAGAGAAGGAAGAATGATGATGGAAGAATGGAAGAATGATCCAAAAGCAAGATGTTATCTAATTGTATCGCTCAATGGAAACAAAAGCACTGTTGATAGAATACTTGGCCATGAAATTGCAAACTTTGTTATTGTAGATGATCTTATCAATTTTCTCACGATGCTCAATCTCTTGTTTGATAGATGTTGTAATATGTTGGTATTCCTTGGATTTATGAGTGGTTTCCTTCTGCTCTCGATAGACTGGAGGCGTTGGAAGCTTAACCTTCTTATGTTTCTTGAATTTGGTCATGTCATGTGAAAAATTTGATTTTGGCTGAATGACTCAATGATCTAGGACAAATGATTCTGGGGTCCTATAAAAGGTTTTGAATATTTTAGTAGATTTGGAAGCTCACTATTTTCAAGTAGAGACGGTGATCTCAGATGCAGCTGGTGATCTTGGTAGATGATAGATCCAAAGCGGAGATGGCCGACTGTGGCTAAGGTAGTGTGTTGAAATTCTGGGCAAATTTTTGATCTTTAGTCTAATTTTGGGCAAATTTGTTCGATGGCAAGAATTGATTTCAGCACATTCAAACCAGAAAAATAAAAAACACACATCTCAAAACAATCCAAAAAGGGACAAAGAAACCTTGAGGGATACCAACAAATGTGACATTAGGAAACCTTGATTTCAAATTGTAAGATCTCATTTGTGTATGTTCAAGTGACTCTTTCAAGCCACTTATGTTTTTACTGGGTCTAGCACAACGAAGATAGTTCAAACAGTAGCTACCTTAGGGAATTGGCTTCACATGAATTATTATAGGACCATTGCTTGGAAGTTCTTCAACTCACACAGCAGTATCACCCCCGGAAGGGTGCCCATGTTTTTTCCTTTTTCCAGGTATTGTTGCCGTGCTACGAAGATCAAGATCGCAACACAATATCCTAGGACACGTATGATGGGAATCTTGGGGGGAGAATCTTCCCTCCCCTTGCACTATAATAAGTCACCATTTAGAGGTGAATTAGGTAGGCTACTAAGTTACAGTTTCTAATAAGATTTTGTGGCGTCCCCGCAATCGATTTGTACGGCGTGAGACACTTAAGTCTCTAGTTCAACCATACCAATATGCTGAGGATATTCACTTAGTATGGACTACCACTGAACACAACCCACCCAAGCTTAAAGGGATAAAGCAAACCTTTGGGTCACACCTTATTTCTATATCGGTCAAAGGGATTACCGGTTTGAGGTCGTCCTCTAAAGGGGAAGCGCACCCTCTAGACAGGCCTCTCTAGAAGCTTTCTCTTCACCCAAGATCCGCGAAGGCGAGGGGAGAGAATACGGCTATAACTTAATCATAGCATCACTTATATTAGGGTTTTAATCTAAATAACAAAATATCTTGAAAGAAATGTTAAAAAATACTTCTTCAAACACACCAAGAAGTGTTCATTCCAAATTGAACCTATTTAAAAGAAACTAAGTGTTTTCTACCTAAGCAAAAGACACAATAGTATGGTTAATCATTCATGTTCAATTTATTTCCCACACAACAAAAAGAAAGTTTGTAAAAGGTGTGTTAATTTGCCTTATGTCATTCAATATTGGTTAAAATTCATTCCCTTAACATTCAAGAATGAGGTAAATTTTAAACAACATACATTCCAAGACAAGTGTTTAGTCATACAAGTTCATTTTAAGAATCTGTTAAAGAACCATTAGGAAACCTGAATGAAATCCGTTAGTAGTCTTGAAGTCTCAGATATTAAATGTTGCATAAAATCACTAAACTCAGGAAAACATGTAGATGGCCAAGTATCGCAAACGGCGATCTACGCAAACAGTGATCTACGCAGATGGTGATATGCAGAAATGGTGAAACACCTGCACAAATGGCCAAATACACACAGTCAAATTATGTTAGAAAAGAAACTTAATCAAACTTAAAAAATAAGACTTTTATCAAATCAGACAACATTTAACTCTTAAAAATTGCGTTACTGTCAAAAACCAGAGAGTTAAAATGCTAAAAACTTGATAAAAAAATAGTTTAAACCATAGTCTTATGAGTCTATTTTTGAACAGGCGGAGATGGTGAGTTATATGCGCAGACGGCTGAGTATCGTAGATGACCAAAATTTGCAGACGGTAACCGGCTGAAATGGCAACTCCAGAGCGGAGACGGGTCTGCGTGAAATTTTCTCAAACTGCAGAAAATTTGTAAACAACGTTAGAAAACAAGGGATGTGGGTCCTACCAGGCGTGCCAAAATGTATATGCTAGAAACCTACCTATTGGGAGCACACTCACACATGAAAATATTAGAGATATAAATCAAATAAACACACTAACATGTCTAAACATACTCTAAAATAAAGGATTCCATCATAACCTCTGATGAGCTAAACAAGGGCACCCAATGCCTTGTTGATTTTCTCTTAGAGAAGGTTTGTGGGTGTGCTCTCCCAACACAATATACTTAATCCCACTTGATTAATTGGTGGATGAAACTAGAATGCAAACTAATGGATGGATGAAGAACTCAAGAACAAGTATGAAGAACTTGTCTCAAGCTATTCATCATATGATTGAAATGAAAAGTAAATAACTAAGCTAGAATGATATGCATGAGATGATACAACTAGATTCTTTTGCCATTATTCTAAAATGTAATATCTAGATTCAACTATGAACTAATCAGCATAAAATATGAAATGCACTAAGAAATTCTAGAGCTATACTAGCATGATAATAATGCATAAAAAGGAGATGATTTGCTCTTGACAATGGCCTTTATTTATAGATTTTTTGGAGGAGAGAGAGGGCTTGGATGAGGTAGAGCTCATGTGGCATCCACATAGGTGCCACATGAGGGACACATAAGCCATGCAAGAGGCCCACTTTTCTCACACATGTGTGAGTAACTTTGGATGTGATGGGTGAAAGTGTACTTAAAGTACACATGTGAAGGATCTTGTAAGAGGTGTAAGAGGGTATAAGAGTTTTGGACCAATGAAACACTTTTAGAAAGTGTAAGAAGGTGTCATCATGGGTGTAAGAAACTTTGTTGGCACCAAATAAGGATTATTTATAAAAGACAATTTTTGAAAATTTGCTCACACATGTGTGAGAAAATAATTAGGACTAATAGGTGTAGGAATCAAGAAATTAGTCTAATTAACCTTAGTTAATTAGTGAATAGGTTTATTTGGTGAGAGTGATGTGAGGTAGGGTAGGATCTAGGTTAAAATTAGTTTAATCCATATTAGATTTAGATTAATTGTAGTTTAGTAGAATTAAGTCATGGGGAGGAATAAATAAATTATAAATTTATTTAAAAGGGATAAATGAGGGAAATGTATATAAATAAGATTTAATACATTAAAAGGGGAAATAATATTTAAATTAAGATTTAAATGTTATGAAGGTGACTCATATTTAATTAAATTAATTAATTAAATAGATAGAAGAATATAACAAATATAATTAATTAAAATTAACTATAATGTTATGGGAATATTAATTAAATTAATATAACGACGATTTTGGATGTCTACAATATATACATTAATATTCCCACTGACGAGCCTCTTATAAGGCCATATTTTCAAATGTTTCTTACTTTCTTTTTCAGCAGTTTGCTTGCAAAATAGATACTTTAAACTTATGGTTTTATATGTATATTTAATATATGTAAAGACATATGTAGGTAAATGGATGGTAAGAACATGGAGTATTTGCTTGGAATTGATGGGTAGAAGTTATAGGATATAAGTAGTTGCATGCTAATGAATAATCCTATTTCCTATGCTATGTTTATGCGTAGTCTCCTTCTTGTAGCCAAATGTCATGCAAGAGTATCAAATGGAAACTAACACTTCTTTCCTAGTATTAAATGATAATATATATATATATATATATATATATATATATATA
>MU227248.1:1945955-1956964 GCA_018584345.1 Thuja plicata | reverse complement strand
ATATATGTATCAAAAGTTGTGTATGCTAACCATTTTGTAGGGATCAAGTCATGGCGCATTCAAAAATAGCATCGTGGTGCTGAAGGGGTCAATGACAGCCGTTGTTGCAAAAGTGCCATCGTGCCCTAGGAATTAAGCAAGCGGTCGAAGAAGGGCGTGCTGCAGGACTTTCACTAAGGAACAAGTCAATTTAGTTCTTGAAGTAAACATAGAACACAGATCTAGGGCCACCACATGCTATATTCTGGGAACGACTTGAAGACTTACTTTTGTTGATTGATGTTTTTTTTTATGAGCATTATGTATCCATTAGTGATCCTCATTAATGGAGTGATCCTAGATTTAGGGAGTAGTGTATTTTCTCTTTAAATAAGCTGACTATTGTAACTCTTAAGGAGAATTGAGTTAGTTGATATATTTTCTGAAATATAAGTTGATATTGTAACACTGTTTTACTTTCCAATTATATTTTCTCCATGAATGAATAGAGTGCATAATTTGAGTTTCACTCTCTTATCTTGATTGCATTTCTATTCACTCATCTAAGGGGGCCCACTTGGTGAGTGAATTACTTTGTTAGATTAGAAGTCATTTCCTTGTTCATTAAGAAGTAATTAGAACTATGTTGTTCCTATAGCCACTGGTAACAGAACAAGGGGATTGTTCCTGCAGCATAGGTGAGTAGAGTAACTCCTATTCATGATTACTATTTTCTTAGAGTAAACTCATTTACTTGAGATAGTATAGATTCCTAAATCTTAATGTATTTCAATTCCATAGGATTAGCCATGAGAATCAAGAAGGTTTGAAGCATATACTTTGAAAATACCATTCCAAGTTTACATCCCTAGTTGATAATTAAATGAGACTAAATAATCTACTTAGCAGCCACTTAGGGTGTCCAATCCTGAAATAGCAGTCCAATGCTATGTGTTTCTAAGACAATTTTTTAGCCAAGCATTTTTGGCATCGTTGTCAGGGATGGTGTTAGTTCAAACTTACTTTGGTGTTCATGTTCCCAGTTTTCATACTCTAGGACTAAATTTCAAGCAATCCTTTTATGCATAGAAGAAGAGATCCTCGGGGGAGATTCCTTCCTCATCAATACTAGGTGGAACCATTTGATATTTTCAATATTGAGCAAGAGTAACCCTGAGTTGAGAGTCAAGAAGAATACCCATTTGAAAACCCATTTGCTGACACCCAAGGAGAAATTTCATCACCATCATCCTCTGAAGAATCACTACATTTGCATGTCTTCTTTGATGAACATGAGTATCAAGACAATCCATTAGCTCTTATTATCCATCAGCCACCACCGCTAGGACCTCCTCCAAGGATGGCTCAACCTACCTTTCCATTCCTAATTCCTCCTCAACAAGGTAACCAAAACCTGAAGAACATACCAACCGTTGCACTCCCAAAATTCTATGGCCTTATCACTAAAGATCCAGAGACCTTCCTTTTTAAGTTTGACATCCTCTGTAGGAGTTATGACTACACAATTGACACCCATAAGCTGAAGTTGTTCCCATCAACCCTTAAAGAGGCTTCTCCAAGGTGGTTCATGGGCCTTGGAGCTAATGTTGTAGCAAATTGGAATGCCATGAGCAACATTTTTCTTTCCAAATACAAATAAAACTGTAGAGGATGAGATTTAAAGAGAGATAACATTTTCAAAATGTCACAAAAAGAGGATGAAACCTTGGAGGACTATGTTTCCAAGTTTATGTTTAACCTGCAGCATAATACTCAATACCAGTTGAATGAGGAATCACATAAGCATTTGTTCCTCAAAGGTTTCAATGATGGAAGCATAGAAGCCTTGGACCTAATGGCTGGTGGGGATATCACTCAGAAGACCTGGGTAGATATTAATACTATATGTCTGAATTACTCAAGAGCTACAGTAAAAAAAGGAAGAGGACTAAGATATTTGCCTCACAAGACAAACAATTCAGGAGTATCGAAGATAGAGCTGTCCGACCTCATGTCTAACTTCAAATGAGACATTATCAATGATGTGGCCACTCAGCTAGACATAATGCAAGCCTAGAGGAAGAAGGAGGATGCAGAAGCTATGTTGGCTGAATTTTGCTCCCAATGCAGATAGAAGAAAGGAAACTGTAAGTGCAAAACCATTGCATTCGTGGAAACTACCTCAATGCCCACTGAGTTCAAAGTGATAGATGAGGAGAATGGAGAGGTTTTCTACATGGCTCAAAGGTGACCATGGGCTTAGAGACAAGGTATGCCTCAAGACCCCCTGAATAATTTTGGTTATAATAATAATAGTAATCAGTGGCAAAATCAAAACCCCCAGAATTCTGACCCTCAAGGATAGAATTGGAATCATAACTGGTCTAACCAACAGCCACAGCATAACCAAAACTATCAACAGCCATAGTATAACCAAAACTTCCAACAACAACCTCCATTTAACCCATACCAGCAGCAGTTTAACCAATATCAGCAACCGCAATAGAATAACCAATGGCAACCACATGGTAACTAGCAACAACAAGCTTAGTGGGGACCTAACTAGCCTAATCAGTAGCAAGCTATCATGCCTCCACCTTAGCAGCTATCTATTATGCCTCCACCTCCTACAGCCAATAGTAGTCCTCAAAAGCCACAACTTCCTGCACAAACAAATCCAAATTATAATAACAAGTAGCAAGCTTATTCACTGCAGGTGAATGACATCCACCTACGATCAGGAACTACATTGTCGATGCCTAGGGTGCCTATAATAACTGATGTTTCTTATTCTAAGGAAATTCCTGACAATCAAAATACTATTTTTCCACCTATTCCACCACCTACTTCAATTTTGAAAACTCCACCTTATCCGCAAAGATTGACTCAACAATCAGTACCCCACAAAGATAATCCTATTTCAACTGATCTAATTGACCAACTGAAGCAAATGACTATCCAAATACCATTATTAGATTCCCTCAAATAAATTCTCATTTATAATAAATAAATCAAGGAAGCCTGTATCAAGCACCCTGGTAGGAAAAAGAAAGATCTTGATACCGTCCATGTTCTTGGGAAGCTTTTTGATCTTATGCTTAGTTAAGCCTTGATGCCTAAATAATCTAATCCAGGGAGTCTAGTGGTTACCATTCATATTAATGGTATACAAATATAGAATGTCTTGGTTGATTTAGGGGCCTCTATTAATGTAATGACTATGGATGTGTTGTTAAGACTTAGCATCATTGGGTTGAGGGAAACACCTACCATTCTCCAGTTAGCTGATAATTCCACTGTCAAGCCAGATGGTATGGTAGAGGATATTGTTGTCACATTTGATTCCTTGGATTAGCCCTCAGATTTCATAATCTTGTCCCCCAAAGCCACACTAGGAGGATATCTATTAATCCTAGGAAGGCCTTGGTTGGACACAATAGATGCTTGCATTGCATGTTGCTCAAGAAAAATGACCATATCTGATGGCATTCATATGAAGAAATTAACTCTATATTCTCCAGCCAAACCCCAAGCTGAACTTGACCAAGTTGTCTGGCCAGATCTAGGAGATGCTTCCCTCAAAGCCAATTCAGTACAGCAGCTTATGGTTATTGGTAGAAATCCACTTATGGCCTCACAAGAGGAAGATGATATACTAGTGGAAATCCTTGCAAACCATTATGGCTCTAAAGAACCCTCTTGTCATGTCCCTAACTGTTCCCTACAAACCATATTGCCCAAGCAGTCCTCATCTAAGTTTCCTATAGCACCTGATTATCTCCATACCTTGTTACCCCATGAGATAAAGTCACCCTTATTTGCAGAAGTCCTTATGCTGGATAAAGTCAAAAGAGTAGAAATTTCCTTAGGTAAGGAATTGAATGTCAATAAGAATCTTACTGAATCTTAGATGTCTAGCCTTCTCCAGCTTTTGAAAGAGATTCAGCAAGCTTTTGCATGGTACTATACTAACATGAAGGGACTTGACAAAAAATTGTGTACCCATAAGATCTATATAAGTCCTAAGTCCAGACCAATTAGGCAAGCCTAGAGAAGAATAAACCCTACACTAAGATATATAGTAAAGGTTGAGTTACAAAAACTCTTCCAAGCTGGCTTTATACATCCTATTTCTGATAGTCAGTGGGTCTCCCCTCTTGTAATTGTCCCAAAGAAAGGTGGCAAATGGTGAGTTTGTGTCAACTATAGAGAGCTTAATAAAGCCACCAAGAAAGATCACTTTCTATTACCCTTTATTGACCAAGTACTTGATAACCTTGCTGGTAAGAAATATTTTTCATTCCTGGATGGTTTCAGTGGCTAAAAACTAGATCTAGATATCACCAAAAGACTAGGATAAAACAATGTTCACCTGTCCATAGGAAACATCTGCTTATTCTATCTTGCCACTGGGATTATGTAATGCACCTACTACTTTTTAGAGGGCAGTAATACATATTTTCTCTGACATTGCTGATGATTGTGTTGAAATATATATGGATGACTTCATTGCATATGGAACTACATTTGAAGAGGCTCGTGCTAATTTGGGAAAAGTTCTTAAAAGATATCAAGACTACAACCTCTCACTTAATAGTGAGAAGTGTTATATGATGATGGAGGAGGGAGTTGTCCTACGGCATTACCTCTCATCTTTTGGCATATAGGTTGATCCTACAAACATTGCAGTCATCATTACATTACTCACTCCAGCCAAGCATAAGGACGTTCGGAGTTTTCTTGGTCATGTCGGTTACTACAGCAGATTTATTAAGAACTTCAGCCAAATTTCCACCCCATTGTACAATCTATTGAAGAAAGAACCAGAATTTGAATGGACAACTGACTGTGAACTATCATTTCAACAGTTGAAAGATGTGTTGACAAAGACCCATTTTCTTAAAGGACCTAACTAGAAGTTGCCCTTTCATATCCACACTGATGCATTTGACAATGCCATTGGGGTAGTACTAGGACAAAAAGAAGGTATATTTGAGCACGCCATTTATTATATAAGCAAAAAACTACAAGGTGTTGAACTGAATTATACTGTTACTGAAAAGGAACTTCTTGTTGTAATCTATGCACTTAATAAATTTAGACATTACATAACTGGTTATGAATTATTTGTTTATACTGATCACTCAGCAATCAAATACTTGATGAAAAAACCTTCCATCTCTGGTAGGTTAGCTCGTTGGTTACTCCTCATGCAGGAGTTTGATATAACTATCATTGATAAACCAAGAAAAGCTAATGTGGTGGCTGATTTCCTCTATAGATTACAAGTACCCAATGATCCTTTAGAAATTGATGATAGCTTCCTGGATGAGCACCTATTCTCTGTTGCAACTTACAATCCATGGTATGCTGACATCGCCAACTACCTTGCTATAGGAAGAACACCACCTCATTTTTCACCTCATGAACGTCAGCTACTGGATGAGAAAAGATTCAAATTTTCATGGATCTCTAGATTTATGTTCTACATAGGTCCTGATCAAGTCACCCACACATGTGTTTGTGAAGATGAGACCTATGACATCCTTAGGGCTTGTCATGATGAGCCATGTGGTGGCCATTTTGTAGGAAAAATGACAGCATACAAGGTATTGACAACTAGATATTATTGTCCTACCTTACATAAAGATGTAGCTAAGCATACCAGGCATTGTGACCAATGCCAGTGAATGGGTCATCCAACCAAGTTTGATGAAATGCCCTTGCAGGCTTAGGTGGTGGTGACATCATTTGAAAAATGGTTCATTGACTTTGTTGGTCTCATCGAGCCATCTTCCCATGGTAAGTCTTATATCTTAGTATGTACTGACTACACCAAAAAATGGGTTGAAGAAAAGGCAATGAGGCATGCTAGGGGTCATAAGGTAGTAGATTTTCTCTAATATTTTATCTTTACTAGGTTTGGTGTACCTCGTGAAATAGTAACAGATCAAGGTTTGCAGTTTACATCTAATCTTATTGTTGAATTGATGAATGAGTATAGAGTGAGGCATTGTAAATCTTCACCATACTATCCTTAGTCCAATAGGCAGGTTGAGATCACAAATCAGGAAATTAAGGCCATCCTAACCAAAATAGTTGTTGTTCACAAAAAGGATTGGGCTACCCACCTTCCTGAAGCCATTTGGGCTTATCGAACAACTTGGCAAACCATGACTGGTTTTACTCCTTTTGATCTGGTTTATGGAAAATATGCATCCATGCCTATTGAGTTTCACCATAAGACTCTCAGGATGGCATTAGATTTAGATATCAACCTTACTAGGGCACAAAAGGATAGGCTCCTGTAGCTTAATGAATTGGATGAGTATAGGAAGTCTACACTTCACAACACTGAACTGATTCAAAAGTAGCGAAAGAAGTGGCATGACCAATTCATCAAGGATAAGAAATTTTCCATTGGTGATTGGTCCTTTCTCTATGACTCACACTAACAGCATACTCCAATAAAATTTTAGACCCATTGGTTAGGGCCTTATGAAATAATCCCAGTTTTTTATAATGGTGCAGTTCATCTATCTACCATTGATCTTGTGCGATTCAAACTGCTTATCAACGGGCATTGTCTTAAGATATAACACAAACCCATGATTCATTAAGACTTCTTGTACTAGTTCCAACAAACCATAGACCCCCACACTCCTGCAACTGAAGCATCTGGGTCTTCCACCCAATTTTTCACCAATCTATGATTTTTATCCCAGATTCCATAATAAACATTTTACTTCCTGTGAAATAATTTCTCCGCAATAAAATCCACTTCACCTCCTCTCTCTACCATGTGTTTGTACCATTGCATCACTCCATCAATGCATGTAGCATAATAGAACACTCTTCCTGTAGCACCTCTCAGGTTAGTAACACATACTTTTGCTCGTATATTATTTTATTCATTTTTTATTTTGGATTAAGTGTTCTTTTCTTTTTTTTACTCTTGCATGCAAAGGCTTGGTGGGACCCATAAATTACACTTAGTTGGGGGGAGGGATTATTTAATGTTTGTTTCAAAATATTTCCAAATCAATTTTAGCATGTAAAAAGTCAAACTTTATTTCTTGTCTTTTCACGGTGACCGTCGTCATGTGGAAGCTTATCTGTCCTTTCATGATTAAGTCATCATGATTTAAAAGCAATTAAAAGTTAAGGTTCACTTAATAATGACATTTTCATGATGTGTTCAGGTGGAAGACCTTAACACATGTGAATGTATTTATGAATACCATTCAAAATAATGCATATTTTCCTGAAATTAAAATCTATTATGTACTTCAATTTTTCTCGTAAAAAACACCTTGAGTCTGTCACAAGTCCTGCATTTTCCAGTTTTTCGTAGCGTCTGTGGAGCTCTCACAGAGCCATTTTTTTCATTAACAATGGGTGGAGACCTTACGAGTTATGAGCCTATAGATCATCATGTTCTACTTGGGGACTCGGCCACCTGTGAAATGTTTCAAAGAAGGGGATTGTTGGATTACTCCCTTAGCCTTAATGGCTTTCATGAAGAAATTGCTTTCTAATTTATAAATGCTCTGAACAATGGGTTTCCAGTGGTTAAGGGTCTAAGGATAGAATTCTCAGAGGACATCGTGGCAAAAGATTCAAAATTTCCATAGGAAGGAGAAAAATGGAGTAATAATATTGACTTGCACTCAGCCAGGGCACAATTTACCCTACATGGCGACCCACAGTTGGACATTGATAAGAAACAGGGCACTTCAAGAACATTATTACCCATGGAGTATATGCAACTAGCTACATTCATAATATCCTACTTTACTTGTGAAGGTCATTACAAGTACATCCATGGACTACATTTCAAGATTTTGAGCGCCCTCCACCATGAAAATAGGTCAGTAAACTCACCTATTTTTCTATTTAATATTGTGAAAAAGAAAGCATCTCTTGTATAGTCAGGAAAAGCTCAATCTATTTCCCATCACTGTTTAATGAAATAAGTCATAGAAAGGGAATTAATTAAGCAATCAATTGGGACCTAGGATGAATTCTTGGCCATGGAGGAAATAGCACCTAGAACGGTTGGCCCTAGAGGCCAGGGTGTACGAAGAAGGGTTAACACAAAAATGGGGGTTCATAACGTAATATAGAAAATAGAGGTTTTTCCTAAAGCATCTTCTTCTAAACCTACCCTATCTATGAAAAGAGCCTACAATGTTAGTACTCCTATGTCTGATAAAAAGAAAGGTAAAACTAGGGAAGCTGATGTGACTCCTGATACTTCACCTTCTGAGGAAACTAGGTTTGCTACCATGAAGGATAAAGGTAAAACCATAGAGGCAAAGGGTATGACTCTAGAACAACAACCACCTAGTAATGAAGATGTTAGTAATCTAGTTGAAGAACCCTTTCCCTCTCTTGAGGAGGCAACACCAGAATAACCTCATGTAGCCATTATAGAGGAGGTGTCCACTAGTGGGAAGAAATGTAAAGATCCTCTGAGCTCTTTTCAAACCCCTGTCAGGAAGAGTGCTAGACTTTCTACTAATATCAGTAAGGCAGAAAAAATCCTTGATCTAGTTATAAATGTTGAATCGTCTGAGTCTGCAGAGAATTCCTCTTCTGAGGCAATGGCTCCAAAAAGAATAGGTAGTGACACCATGTCCCAAATTATGAATGATGAAGCTACATCTAACCCACAAGTTGATTACATCCTCATAGACAGTGATAAGGATTCTGAAGAAACAAAGGGATTTTTCAATAACTCTGTCGGGCAAGATACTGATGAAAATTCAGAAAACCTACCCTCTGATGAATTCCCTACAATAGATGAGGAAATTGTTGAAGAGGTGTTTGAAAAAATGAGTAGAGATTGATTGGACATAGTGGTCAAGGCAGTTGAGTTGTCCCAAGTGGATGATTCAATAAAAAACATTTTCATATGGAGAGGGAAAACTTCCATTGATGAATCCTGCCAAGCAGATGATTCAATGAAAACTCATGACAAAGGAAAAGGGGCTACTTCCACTAAAGAGGAAGTAGTAAGAATCCCTCAACCTTCATCTGGGTGGATTGATATTCTTCAATAGGGACCCATGCCACCACCAGATTTATCCACACCTTTAGCAGCAGGATTGAGCTTATACCAAAATTTTATTTGGGAAAAGGCACAATGGGAACTAGAAGCAGAAAAACTAAAAAGGATCATTGAGGAGCCAGCTTGTCAACTAGAATAGAAAACAAATCAGGTTGCATTATTGGAGAGGAAATTTGAGCAGATCACTGAATTGATTCCTGCAGCAATGGCATGTAGGTCACCATCTCCAGTTTATGCTTTGTTCCTTAAAGAGAAATTTGTTAACTTTCAATTGACTAGGATTGTAGAAGGATTGAATCCTTCTATTTCTACACCTCACAAATTTTATGATGCCTTCCAGTAAACTCCCATGTCCATCAAAAACCTATTATGTGAATTGTATTTACACAATCTTGATGTGCCAGACAATAGGGATTGGAATTCACTTCTGTACATGGGAGATGTTCAGCAGAGGGCAGTTATGTCTTGGATTCAGAATGAGATTAGCAGAGAGCATCAGGCTTTACCATATAGAAATAGTGAGATAGATACGTCCCTCATGATGAGGCTTGAAATTTAGAGTTCTAGATGTACTTTCCTTGATTGGATCTCAATTACAATGAATCCTAGTGGATCCTACAAATTCCTTCCAGTCAGAGAGAAGGCATATACACATTGGGAACAACATTCATCACAGGATATTGAGGCCATGAATACAGCTTGCAGACAGAGGTGGGTACGGATGTCCCATGACTTAAAATAAGGGAACCTCATTCTCCATAGAATTTAACTCTTGCCACTCGCTAAGCCCCATGGTTTATAATGTTGGGCCGATCAAAACTTAATTATTGGATTCCCTTAAGGTTTCAACCTCCTATCCTCTTGCAGCCTTTACTTGCAGTAAATGAGAATGTAGAAGATAATGATATCACTCAGGAAAGACAAAGGTGGGAAAGACTTTGGGACAACCATGGGTATTTCAACTATGTTACTGATGAACCAAGTGAAAAGACTGCCAGTTACCTAAGGCTTGGGGACAGGATCTGTAATTTCATGATTGCTGGGGACCAGCAATAGTGCAATTGAGGGGAATGATGAGCCTCTTAAAAGGCCATCTTTTCAAATGTTTCTTACTTTCTTTTTCAGCAGTTTGCTTGCAAAATAGATACTTTAAACTTATGGTTTTATATGTATATTTTATATATGTAAAGACATAAGTAGGTAAATGGATGGTAAGAACATGGAGTATTTTCTTGGAATTGATAGGTAGAAGTTGCAGGATATAAGTAGTTGCATGCTAATGAATAATCCTATTTCCTATGCTATGTTTATGGGTAGTCTCCTTCCTGTAGCCGACTGTCGTGCAAGAGTATCAAATAGAAACAAACACTTATTTCCTAGTATTAAATGATAAAATATATATATGTGTATCGAAAGTTGTGTATGCTAACCATTCTGTAGGGATCAATTCATGGCGCATTCAAAAGTAGCATCGTGGTGCTGAAGGGGTCAATGACAGTCATTGCTGTAAAAGCACCATCATGCCCGAGGAATTAAGCAAGCAGTTGAAGAAGGGAATGTTGCAAGACATTCGTTGAGGAACAACTCAATTCAGTTACTAAAGTAAACACAGCACGTGGATCTAGGGCCACCACATGCTATATTTTGGGAATGACTTGAAGACTTACTCTTGTTGATTTATGTTTTCTGTTATGAGCATTATGTATCCATTAGTGATCCTCATTATTCGAGTGATCCTAGATTTAGGGAGTAGTGTAGTTTCTCTTTAAATAAGCTGACTATTGTAACTCTTAAGGAGAGTCGAGTTAGTTGTTATATTTTCTAGAATATAAGTTGATATTGTAACACTGTTTTACTTTCCAAGTATATTTTCTCCATGAATGAATAGAGTGCATAATTTGAGTTTCATTCTCTTATCTTGATTGCATTTCTATTCACTCATCCAAGGGGGCCCACT
>MU227248.1:1931580-1941593 GCA_018584345.1 Thuja plicata | reverse complement strand
CTCTCTCTCTCTCTCCCAAACTTGAGAGAGAGAGAGAGAGATGCATTTTATTCTCCATAACCCGATCAGGTTTTGAAGAAACTAAAATAGGCTTTGCTCTGGAAGCCATAACTTCCACATACGGAGTCCGATTGACTCCATTCAAAAAGTGTAGGAAAGATCTTGAGATGATATAACACATTATTAACCTATGACCATCTTTAGGTATCAACATTTTTTCTACCATCCATTTGAATCAAGTAAGGTATAAAATAGGTACTCATTATTGTCCATACATGCAACGTATAGGAAAATTAGTTCTCTCTCTCTCTCTCTCTCTCTCTCTCTCTCTCTCTCTCCCAAACTCTCTCTCTCATATTGGGAGTGGGAGTGGGAGATAATGAGAGAGAGAGAGAGAGAGTCTACTGAGTTTCCTATACATTGCATGTATGGGTAATAATGAGTACCTATTTTATACCTTACTTGATTCAAATGGATGGAAAAAAAATGTTGATACCTAAATATTATCATAAGTTAATAATGTGTTATATCATCTCAATATCTTTCCTATGCTTTTTGACCGGATTCAATCGGACTCCATATGTGGAAGTTATGGCTTCCAGAGCAAAGCCTATTTTAGTTTCTTCAAAACCTGATCGAGATATGGAGAATAAAATGCATAAGTTTTACTTCTTCAAAACCCGATCGGGTTTTGAAGTACCTTTTTATTTTCATAACCCGATTGGGTTATGGCTTGGGAAGAGCTTATAAATCTACTCAAAGGCTTGGAGGCTCATTTTCCCTCCATTTTTGTTCTTTTAGACATTTTTTCATCTTATAAGATGAATTATCAACTTTATCTTCATCAAGTTTGCAATTTGTCAACTAGGTATCTTTATAATTTTCACCATAAACTCATACGTCTTCTTAGATTTCTAACCATATAAGTGTTTCTATTTTTGGACAACATTAGCATAGTAAACTTTAATTTTCTTTACCAGTGTCTTGATTGTCCTCACAGACATATGTCTACCATTTTTTTTAATAGCTTTTGATATACTTAATCAAATTATAAATAAATTACATATTATTGTTCTACACTTTATTCTATACACTTTTAAAAAATAAAATCTTTTTCGATTATTTTGATGCAAGTTATGCCCAGCACACGAACAGGTACCAAATTTTCAGGATGCGATCACTTCAAAAAACCATAGAAAAAAAAATACTCATCCAAAAATTACTAAAAAATACACAACTTCTAGATCTCACTCTTACCTACCATCCTACCAAATTTATTTAAAAAGTACTGAATATAACTATATCTTTTGTACCGCGAACGGAAACAGCTATGTTATGTTTTCCAAAAAAATCAGGAACATTTTTTTGTAAGCGCAAGGTTTGACCCTCTTAATATTATTGGTTTTTTTTTTAAAATACTGTTTTAGAAACTAGATTCAGAGTACTAAAATTTTTATTTGTTACACATCTTCTTATTTTGAGTGCATGAGCCTCAAACTCCTATTCCAAGATCAAGTTTACCGGATTTCAGAAAAAATGTGTCCACTTATACCCCCTTTTTGTCTAGATTAATTTCTATTTAGCCATAACAACTTTGTGAACACTTCAAGATTAGAAAGAAATGGAGATTAAAAAAGGTCATATAGAATTTTTGGAGTTGTCCTTTTTTGACCCTGAAGCTCCTAGACCAATTTCTTGAGAGTTGTGGACTCATGATGTTTGGATTGATGTACAAATTATGATTATTTATCATTAAAATATTAAACCCTTTTTCTTAGGAATAAAAAAAATGGACGTGTTAAAAAAAATTACATGGATACATTTGGCATGTTGATGTAGGAGCATCCTTGGTTTGTTGGAAACCTCACATCACCCAAAAATATTTCCTTTCAGTTTAGTTCATGTTTCCTAGTTTCTAAGTGTTTAGTGGTGTTCCTTAGTTTTGGATCATTTTCTGTTGCGAATCTGAGGGTTTGTTCTAAACATCATTTTTTACTTATGTCTGGCTTCATACCTCATTTGGATACTTTTATTTGGAGATAGTAAATATTCATGGTCAATTCTGTGTGTTCTTAATGTTCTTATGGTTAGATGGAGTTTTCCGATCTTGCAAAGCAATTTCTCGATCAGTGAAGCTTTGTGGCTCATATCATCATGTTCCTAGATCTTTGGTAGACATCTCTCTTAGATCGTGCATAATTTATATGTATTGGCATTGAGATGTTATGATTTGGGTCCTGACCTATATCTTTATATTACATTTATTAGTCTTGGAAAATGTAATTTATCTGGCCAATATAAGTGTTGTGAAGGCTCTACAGATTGAGGCTCTTGATCTTTGTTTTGGAGAAAGGGGAGTAGAGTATTTCTCAAGAGATAACCTTCAAGGTTAGCATTAAGGGTTTAGATCTGGAATTCTAGTGTAATGAGGCATGTATGCCGAAAGTCTATAATCTACATGTTACAAGCCAATGTGATATAAATATATGATTCTATGATCATGTCAAGATATATTGCAGCATCTTGATTGTCTATTATTGTTTCTAAGTTGGTTATTTCCACTGTGTTGACTCTTACTGCATGGTTGGACCATCTCCATTGGGGAAACTCTTTTCAGGACTGTGTCATATGGTATTAGTGCAAGGATGATATTCCTATGTTAGCAGATCAAGTCCCTAAGCTTGTGAAGCCCTAGTTGAATTTTTTGTGGGGTGGCACAGTGTGGATCTGGCCTACAATTATAGAGGACTTTCACAAGGGGAGCACAAAGTATATTGATTTCTATTTAATAAATTTTCTTGGATTTTGGATGGCATACCAAGGTTAAATAGATTGTTGAGTTTGAGGTAGGTTGCAAGTGTATCTGATAGATCGTTGAATGAGAGGCAATTGACACCTTGTAATCATATCACCAAAATGAGGCAGTTGCACGTGAGGATTGGAAAGATTTCACCAAGGAGAATGAACCCTAAGAGGTTATAAAAAATGATGGAGGACTTTTGAAATGAGATGAGGATTGAGATCCAAAATGCTTTGACTAGATTGCGAAGGAATCCTTAGAAAGAGGAGGAATATGAGGAATTTGTTAAAGATCTTGAGACTGTAGATACCAAGATCCCTGCACATGAAGAGATATTGTTGAAAGCTATGGCACAAGTAAGTAAAAGTCATAGGATGGAGGTTTCTACTTTTTTTGGATCATTACATCCTGAGGATTTGATAGATTGGATTGGTAAATTGGGAAATTACTTTGATCTTGAGGATATCAGAGATCTACAGAGGGTTAGGTTAGTGCAAAATAAGTTTAAGGGACATGCATCCTTATGGTGGAAAGTATTGTAGAAAGATAGAGAATAGAATGGTGAAATGAAAATCACTGGATGGAGTGTAATGACTACTAGATTAAAGACTAAATTCATACCCGGGGATTATGAATTGGAATTATTCAATAATTTACAAAAATTGAAGTACAAAGACATGAGTGTGAAGGATCACATCAAGGATTTTTACAAGATGATCATCAGATCGGGACACCAAGAGATATCTAAGCAGAAGGTGGATAGATATATCAATGGCTTGAGATTTAATATTCAAGATGAGTTAAGTATGTTAAGGATTTCTGCAGTGGAGGATGCTTATCAAAATGCATGGAGGGAAGAAGATAAGGTAAAGAGGAGATAGAGTAACCCTAGAGGAAAAGAGAAGCAAGCAAGTAGCTATATGGTAAAGAGAAGCAAACCATTGGATAGGAACCTGATGAGAGGAAACAAAGGAGAGGAAGTGGTAACAAGAAATTCAAAGGTAATTTTTTCAAATGTGGTGGCATAGGATATAGATATTTTCAATGCTCTAAAGGATATAGTTAGAGCCTCAACAGACAGAATCTTGTGGCACATGAGGAGAAAACTGATGATGCACTTGTGGAGAGTGTTGCAAAACCTGAGATGGGAGAACCTCTTATGCTTAGGAGAATCATGTTGAGTAGGAAGGAAGATGATCCTTCAAAGGAGGATTTTTTTAGGATTGTTTGCAAATCGGGAGTTAAATGTTGTAAGGTTATTGTGGATGGTGGAAGTACTGATAATTTGGTATTAGAGGAGATGGTACAGAAGATTGGATTGAAAATAATTAAACATTTGTGTCCTTATGGGATAAGTTGGTTTCAAGATGATCATATATGGTAGAAGTGAAAGAACAATGTTTGGTTAACTTCAACATTGGACCTTACAGAGATGGGGTACTTTGTGACATGGTATCTATGAGATATTTTCATGTTCTATTGGGAAGACCTTGGCAATTTGATAAGGGAACTATCCATGATTGTAGAAATAACTTGGTCACAATAGAGAAGGATGCACAGAAGTTTACTTTGATTCCCTTAAAGGAGGAAGTGGGGAGAAGTGCAAGGAATCTGAGCATTGCAAAGAGTTACTACTCAGAGAATCAGAATATAGGGGTTGATATGGATTTAAAGAGTGACTTTGGAGGCGGATCTAAGAATCAGTTGGTATCAAATAATAGGAAGAGTATGGTGAAGCAGTAAAAGACTTTGGTTAATGATTAGATGAAGTTTTATGGAAGAGGTAAGTCATGTGTGTGAAATAAAGGAGGTGGTGATAGAAGTTCTTGAAGATGTTGTGAGGTATGATGAAGTAAGTGCAGAGCAGAATAAGAGGATGAATCTGACAAAAGAAAGAGAAAATTTGTAGAGAAAGGGAGTTACAGATAAAGAAGATATTTGGATCAGACATGAGCATGGGATTTTCATCATAAATATTGTAAGATGTTCATAAATTCCTCTTATGGAACATCTTCTTCTCACCATAGATTTATGATGCAGGAGCATCCTTGGGTCATTGGCAATATTGCATCACCCAAAAATATTTCCTTTCATTTTTGTTCTTGTTTCCTAGTTTCTAACCTTTTAGTGGCATTCCTTGGTTTTGGATCATTTGTTGTTGTGAACCAGGGAGTTTTTCCTGAACATCATGTTTAACTTATGTCTAGGTTTACACCTCATTTGGATACTTCATTGTGGAGATATTAAAGATTCATGGTCAGATGGAGTTTTTCAATCTTGCAAAGGAATTTCCCAATCGGCAAAGCTTTGTGGCTCATATCATGATGTTTCTAGATCTTTGGTTGATGTATCTCTTGGATTGTGCATCATTTTTTTATCTTCGCATTGAGATATTATGATTTGGGTCCTGACCTATATCTTTGTATTACGTTTTCTTAGTCTTGGAGAATGTAATTGATTTGGCCAACATAAGTGTTGTGAAGGCTCTATAAATTGAGGCTCTTGATCTTTTTTTGGAGAAAGGGGAGTAGAGTAGTGCTCAGGAGATAACCATGAAGGTTGGCATTAAGGGTTTGAATCTAGATTTCTATTGTAATCAGGCATGTATGCCAAAATTATCTGATCTACATGTTGCAGGCCAATGTGATTTAAATATATAATTTTATGATAATACAAAGATATGTTGTAGAATCTTGATTATCTATGCTTGTTTCTAAGTTGGTTGTTTCCATTGTGTTGACTCTTGGTGCATGGTTGGACCATCTATATTAGGGAAACTCGTTCCATGACTGCATCACATGTATAGTTTTGTGCATTATATAGATAACATAAAAAACTATAAAGATTACATTTGTAGAAAATTATTTAATTTAGATCAAGTACTCGCATGATTTTTAAAACTCAAAATAGTTTTAGATCTATAATGGTTTCTTTTTGTTCTTAAATGATTTTATAAGTTCTAATTTGCATTCATTTTGCACATTGGATTTGAGGATTTTGATCTAATGCTTATGCTATAGTAACAATTTTCATGATGCTTTATTTTTGTTATTATTGATGGAAATTTCATTTTATATGATTGTGTATGTGGATTGTTATGGAAGATCTTTTAAGACTCCTCCCAATTATCAAATCTCTTAGAATATTTCTTTTGGTCCTTATTTTTGGTCCATCATTAATTATGAGTCTAAGAAATAGAAAAGGGTCATCTTGATCGATTAATATCAATATTTAGGTTTTACAACCCAAGTGCTTATGTTGTGCCAATTTATTGAAATTTAATAACTTGGGGATTTTATTCAATTTCCACACTTTGAAAGAGATTCATATTTTTTATCAATACTTGCAATTTCTGAAAATGTAATTCAACTTCTACTTTATTCTTTTCTCCTCACTTGTATATTTTTGTAATGGATGGAAATGGGTGTTCTACTTTATGCATGCAAACTAGGAACTAAACTTATTTCATAATTATTACATTAGAAGGAGAGTGGACCCACTTGGCTTAATCTCAAATTTGATTTAAAAGGTTTATTCGTAAGATGAATTCAACACTCCTTGATTGAACTAAATATGAGTTATGGAAAATATGTTTTACAATTGATTGTATCAACGTATAAGTATAGGATAGACAAACACAAAATAAAACCAGATCGAGAAAGATGACATAGAGGAACTTGCCATAGAAATCAAGCAGAAATGAGGTGGAGGATGGAATATATGGGTGCCCTTATCTTGTAGGGTGATGTTTTCACATCAGGCTATATCTAGAATCCAGAATCTATGTAACCTCCTCCTACCAAATATCAAACCAAACTAAGAGGTCAATAGTTCCCAAAAGTACCCTTTAATAGGTCAACGGTACCTAGGAGAACCCTTGACTAGACAATAGCACCCCAAGGTGCCCTTGTCTAGGCACTTTCAAACATGTTTTTAAATTTAGCACTTTGTCTCTTAATCTTGAGAACTTTTATATCTTTAGTCTCTATTAGAGGCCAGTAGCTAAAACTAAATCTATACAAAAGAGGAGAAAAATGGTGTTTGGGGCTATATGGGGGTTCACCTTAGTCAACCCTTGGATTGGGAATTAACTATATAGCATTGATGAATTAAAATTGAAATTTAAATGAAATGCTTGAATGGAAGTGCTTAATTGAAATAAATATACCTCTAATTGATGATACAATTTTCTTAGGATAAGTCCTCCATATTATGATTCGATAACATAATAAATTGTGATAAAATCCATCACAAAATCATAATTAAAATATATTGAGGATGACTTGATGTATCTTCTTGCTCCTTGAATTAGATTTTCTCTTGAGTTAGAATGGAAGCATATAATTTGATGTGATAATGTGATATGATGATGAAATGGATTAGGATGGATGCATTATATAGGGATTTCAAAGTAAAATCGCCTTTTGGCTGACTTGCAATTATCATATTTTGCATCGGCAATAATTTTAGAAAGGGCATTCAACTGACATAATATCCTCCCAAAATTTCAGCCAAAAAACATCAATCAATATTGCCCCAAAGCATCATTGACAAGACAAAATTGGCTCAATTTTTTAGAGATGTGAGATAATAGGGTCTCAATGCAAAAAATGTATTCTTATGAAAAGATATAATGTTTAGATGAGGTAAAATTTGCAAATTGAGCTTTGAAATGATATACAACCTATATAAGTTTAAAATGAAATAAGATAAAAGGCATAGATAATAAAGTGTTGATGTATTAAAGTGGAATAGGACTCATAATATTAATTTAAATCAATAAAGGTCCTATAATGAATAGAGAAACCAGAAATACTAAAATGAGTGCTAGGTATGAATTTGGACACCCTAATTAAAGGTGTACAAATTATGATGCTAAAACTTTTAGTGTTTCCTCACATGTTTATAGTTCTTACGAATATTGATTATATGATCCACTTATTTATTTCTTTGCATTCCTACTTTTCTACATTTTTTATTCATTATTTTTTCATGAATGTGCAGCATGATTACATTTTCCATGTATTGATCTCACGATACCTCTTATATTGGTTAATTTTTCATTAAGCGATCATAAACTATCATTTATTTATAAAATTGTCACGACAATCTAATTAGGGATTTTACACAATCTCCTTTTCTAGTTGTGATGGTTCATTCAAGGATCCTAGACCATAGTTGTCACTGATTATATTGTCTCTTTAGAAACCCTACACATATCTTGCACTTTATCTCCATTGGTTAGAGTGACACCTCATAAGTTATCTACCTCTTTTATTTAGAAATTATACTATTGGTATTATTGTGTAGTTATTTTTTATTCTCATCTCAACCTTTAAATTAGAAGCTAAATGAAGAATTTTAATGTATGTAGATATTAAGATGAATATATAATCCAATGTAGAACATGTGTCATATATACTCATATCTTTTATTAGAGTGTTATTAATCTACTTCATGGTGGTTACTTCTTTAGTTTGAAGTACGTGATTCATGGAAATTCACATGCAAATCAAAAGTGGTGAAAATTTTCCAAATGTGAATATGAGTCTAATTATATCCCTTTCTTATCTGGAAACATTAAATTTCATCCTTAATACAATAGTTGAGAGTTCAAGTCATATATTTATGCAAAAGAGTTAGCATTCCTTCTAAGCTTTAACTAAACCTAAGCTCCCTTTGATCTGACAATCAAAATTATTAATCCAAGTACTAGATCAAGGATGATTACATGAACGTAAAAACATGGTAGAACAACTAAGAATAACTTGATCCTCATTTTTAAAGTAAAATTTAATCAATGCACCGAATATAATTTAATCCAAACTATCCATTACTTATTTACTTCTATGCATAATATGCAAATATGAATACAACTATATTTCACAAAAGAAATCCCCAGGTAATTTAGAACATTGCTTAATTATGAATCAAGCATCTAGAAGAATCATTAAATCAACATCTACATGTATAAGGATAGATAAATATCCGTACTATATTTTTTCAATCTTTATTTAATCTTGATCAAATATCTTTGAATTAGTACATAATACTTCGCTAAAATCAAAATAATTCGTAGATTTGCCCACTTAATAGTAGGTGCTACATTTTTTAAACATTTCCTAATCTAATTAGCACAAGTGAACATATTTTGTGAAAAAATGTGGCATATATTTTAGGGCCTCCAATGTAATTTTAACGGTATTCAAAAGGCTCAAGGATATGAATGTGAAGATCAACGACTCATGCAATTTTTATCCTTAGAGAAGAAAAATTCATCTTTCAATTTGTCAAAAAATTAGTTGATACAAATTCAATAATAATTTCTTATTCAAATCATAAAAATTTAATAGAACAAAATGTTCCTCATTACACACATTTCTATGAGTATATATCCTTTTATTTTTAAACTTATTTTCAATACTAATTTAAAATCATCTTATTTATCTCAATTAATTTGATCACCATTGCCTTGTTGAATACAATAGTATAAATATTTAATGGAGTGGTTTGATCATCTACAAAATTACAACAATGAGAATTTCTTTGAAAAATTATCCCTATCAACTTATATTTCATATCTAATACTTTTGTTGTTTATTTCACTATATTTAATTTTGTGCATACAATTTAATTTCATTATTTTGAAGTAAATTTTTTAATTTTTAATGTGTCATTATATTGTTTTTTTAGCCACATTGTTAAACTTTTAGAATAGCTGCAAATGTAATAGCACTCTATGTTGTATATTGTATGTATTTTTCAAATGCAACAATCTCTCTTTCATTTATACTGTCAAAGAGGCTAGGAGAGACATGTCCCTTCATGGGACATGTCTATTCATTGTAATTGTTAATGTTTCATTAATCAATCATATATTAGAATAATATAAGTTTCCATAATATATGTTTTAATAATAATATATATATAATAACATATATATCTCACACACACACACATATATATATATACAAATACAATATATTATTATTAATTAATATCAAAGTATTATATGTATTCTAAATGATCATACGACTCAAGCTACAAATATTAACACTCCCTCTTAGCTAGGGAGGATGATCAAACAAAATGTGTAGTGGTATCTGTTGTCAACACTTATGATCCTCACAATAGCTACACAAAACATCAACACTCCCTCTTAGCTAGAGAAGATAAAATCATATATATATATATATATATATATATATATATA
>MU227248.1:1917378-1929577 GCA_018584345.1 Thuja plicata | reverse complement strand
ACCAATATCTCATAAAAATAAACTATCTTGAAGAGAAATACCAAAGATAGAAGCATACAAGATTTTACTAGCCAATATTATAGCATAAATTTCAAACTCAAAAATTTATGTACAATAATAAAACATGGAATACTTATCTTATGTTTTAAATATTTCCTTTCGTAAGGTGAGCCCATATAGGAAATATCAGGCATACATCAACTCTCAGCCAGATCCACCATGTCGTTCAAACATTGATTTCCAAAGCCTCGTGGGAACACATATTTGGTTTAGACATTAAAGTTTCCTTCTAATGCTATGCACCCAACTAACAAATATTATGTATCTAACTAACAACTCTGCATCTCATCGAATAACTCATTTGATGAGTCATCAATGAGTTATCCAATTGCTTATGTGTGATCTCGACTGATAAACAACTTTGATCCACTTAATAAGGTTGAGCCATCGATTTCAATATCGTATGTAATATGCATGAAAATGTGTTATTCGATGAGGTGGAACCTAATATTGCTCTTGCTCTCTATCAAGATCTTTTATTCATCTCACGTACTCTCTTACTCCTCCCCCGCAATCATTTCCTGAAGGTAAATATATATGTCGATCTATGACCTCTTCCCTTTTGGTCGATGTTTCTAATACTCCCCTTGTTGCCAGAATGATTCAATGCACATGGAAAATCTATTTCATTTCCTTTAAGATGAATAATCTTTGCACAAATTTATATTGGTGACCTTTAATTTTGGGCATCAACATTTCTTTGTGTTTGAACTTTGGTTGTTGGATGGATTTGACAAGTGTCGATTAAGAATGATATTCATCGAAATACTTTGTTTTTCATTTCTTAAAGTTACCGACCGGTCTGGAGAATAACTTGGCACTGGTATCTAAAATAAGGCATCTACATTGCAATAGCATTGTACAGTTACTATAGTATGTAGCAGCGGTCCTTTGATTTTTCTGTGCAAAGATTCTCCCTGAGTCATCTCTAGGTGATTTCATGCTCATAGCCGCATATGGAAATTGTTTGGCACTAAACAAACATCCTTCATCTTACCTTGCCCAAGAGACATTTCCTCGAGTTCCCTGTCACCAATGCAAGAAAACATTGAATGCAAACATTGCTAAGGCACTGTCAATATTCTCACGCATACAACAACCGGGAATCAAACATCAACCCTGCCGCACAGATCAAGCTACATCACACATCCCTTCCACTCAGTGACATTCATCAAACACCGTAAGGCATTGTAGACATTTTTTGGGCCTATGAGCACTCTTGAGATTGTTGCGTAGTGAACATAACATCCATCGTAGAAGAAAATTCCTAGACTTTGCAGTGCAATAATACATTCTGCCAGCTCAGACATCAAACTTTGAAGCCCTCCAAACACTACGACATCCTCAATTCATCCTATCTCGGTGACATTGCAGATCCAAATCAAATCTACGGACATTGAAATTTGACATGATGTTGCATTCTAATCTCAATGACTATGATTCACCTCAACTAAAATTTGAATCATTATGCCATATGTCAGTGCAGAATATGTTTGTGAGTATCAATCGATAAGTATGTCTGGTGACACCAATGCACCTATCTTCTCAAGTATATGTCCTCGGTACCACATGTTGATCATCTAGCTTCAGCATGATAACAATATTGGATGTGTGTACCATCATTCTAGATATTTAACTTCATATTGACAGATATTTCATTATTTTATTCGTGCCCAATGGAGATATCAACATTTGTTATGACGATGACAATATGAATATGTCTCCTCAACGCACTGCGTATTGGTCAAATAATTCTTTGTTATCTTTTTATGCACAATGGAAGATACATTCTTCAAACCATAACTCACACGATCTACAGGAAACGAAACTACTCTGATACCATATTAAACTTTTAGAATAGCTGCAAATGTAATAGCACTCTATGTTGTATATCGTATGTATTTTTCAAATGCAACAATCTCTCTTTCATTTATATTGTCAAAGAGGCTAGAAGAGACATGTCCCTTCATGGGACATGTCTATTTATTGTAATTGTTAATGTTTCATTAATCAATCATAATTAGAATAATATAAGTTTGCATAATATATGTTTTAATAATAATATATATATAATAACATATATATCTCACACACACATATATATATACAAATACAATATATTATTATTAATCAATATCAAAGTATTATATGTATTCTAAATGATCATACGACTCAAGCTACAAACATTAACACACATGCCTCCTATAATTTTTAAACAATTCTAATTATCAAATACGACAAAACAATTTGAATTCATTATTTTGAAATAAAATCTAGAGATATAATTCATAATTATAATCTTGTATACATGTCTGCTAAGATTTTTAAACAATTGAAATAATTATATAAAATAATAATTCAAAAACTATTAAATATAAATTGAATAAACCTCCAATCATATTTGCTTATTAAAATTTAAAATATAAAATATAAAATATAACATGATTTTGAATTTCATAAACATCCAAAATACTAAATAGACCTTGCCCGAATTGATATACCCATTTGTATAACATGTTAGATAAAACATTCATCAAACAGTTGTTAAGCCAATAGGCTTATTATGTGGAAGACTTCCACCGGATTGTTCTGATTTTCCGGTGGATGTCTTACATCAGAAAAAGAGAAAACCCTATCGGGAAATGGTATGGAGTGATACGGTCAAAATGGGTGTGTTACATTTGAGCAAATGTAATTGGTAGAGATAAAGCCAATATCCATAACCCTAGCCAACGACACATTATGCAAATTGTTTCTAAATGATGATTGTTGATTTCCACTGCTCTCCTGGAAGCCATCCAAATAGGGAACCTGGTTGGTGATAGCTTCATTGAGACAAATCTGAACATCTAATGACTTTCTCCAACCTAAAGACTTACTGTTAGAAGTGTTCACGTTTGACATGGATCTCTCTAAACTGTCCAACATTATATCAAAAAACTCCAGACCATCTTGAAGAGCAAAGAGTTGTCTTGGATTGAATGCCCATCTACCCCATCGAGCAATAAGTTCAAAAAAAATTTGAGCCTCTGCAATACTCACTTTTAGATCCATTCTTAAAAGATCTATGGCTCCTTCATCCTGTGACCCCTCAAACGACGTCAAGGTAAACTTGCAAAATTGTGGCTCCATGGTTGCATTGCACACAAATTGAAGGTCATCGTAACCCAATCCTTCGGTCTTTATCTGAAGAGAGGTTAGACAGAAGAGGAAAAATGTAGGTGTCCATTTATAGTGCACCATTGTACTTCTCTAAATCTCACTCCAGAAAATTTCAGCACAAATTTCATTTAATTTCGCTCTTAATTCATCTCAGAACATGAAATATTAGAGGTAAACATTGGTGTTCCCAATGGAAAAGAGGAAACTATGGATTATCATTGTGGATGGAAAGTGAATTAGTCACATTTATGCAGAGGAAGACATAAAAGTTTTGGTGCTTTTGCAAATAGATTCTAAGTTTGTCAAATAAGCATGTAGGTGCTCAATTCTTAAGAAATATCTGCTATGGAGAGGAAGAGGGAGGAGGAATCAAAGCATGGTGTTAGCCGTTGTACTTACTTAATGTTGTGTTAGTTATATTATGTGTAGCTGATGGTACTTAGTTACTACCGGACGACAGTTGGGAATCGGTGGTGACGGTTGGTCACACCCCTTAGGGATTTATATAAGCGATGTACTTTCTCTTCGGAGATATGCTGATAGGGACTATTGTAAATGTATTCAAGTTATGGATGATTAATAAAGACTCTGATATTTTCTGATCTATCTTATGTATTTGTATTTATGTACAATGTCTATGCACGAGTAAACTAGTTTACCCCAGCGGGTAAACATTTGGCGCCGTTGCCTAGACGTACTCGGGGAGGAAAAATAAAATAAATTGATGTGTTGATTATTGCCCTGTGGAGAAGTGAGCAAAGAATTCATGCTCGACCAATTGAATAAAAATAGAAAGAAGGAACTTGAGGAGGAACAAGCTGATAGAAAAGCCGTACTTACACAATAGCAAGTTGAGTGAAGGGAGAGATACAGAAAAGCAAGGGTCTAGAGGTATCTGATCGGGAGGCTAGGAGAAGTGTTGAGGACTGCCTAGAGGAAAAAAGGAGCTTGTTCGGGTCCTTAACCTTAACCCCATGGACCAAAGCAAGAGAAGTCTGAAGGAAGGAAAAAGAGGAAGCCACACAGAGGGAGGCTCAGGATACCGTTTCCACCGCGAGTATTGAAGTGACCGAGGGGCACGGGTATCATAGTATCCCACCAGGCCTGGATAATTTAGTTAGTTCAGGGACATCAAGTGGTACAGTACCAAACAATTTTGGGGTACCGACGCTGACAGTACCATCCCAGCCTGTAACACAACCGGTGCTACAAACACAGTCGGCGCCTAGAAAAGTAAACATGGTGACCAACAAGGAGAAGTTGCCAAAATTCCATGGAGATGGAAAGGAAGATCCAATATGACATTTTCATATGTGTGAGACAATTTGGTTGAATGGAGTCACTGACCAGGCAGAATGGGTGAAACAGTTTCCCGCCACACTCAGAGGGGTAGCCATCGACTGGTACTCTGATGTGGACAAAACAACGGTCACCACTTGGGATGAACTCAAGAAAGAATTCCAGAAGGAGTTTCAACTCCTGAGGGATGACAATGAAATTGTTTCTGAGATATATGGTACCAAACAAGGCAAGAAGGAGACTGTGTGGGCCTACAGCCGTCGACTGAAGGAGTTAGTCAAAAAAATGGAGAGCCAGCCAGCGGATGGCCTAAAGAAAAGATGGTTCGTGGAGAGCCTAAAATCAAACATATGGAGGAAAATGAAGATAGTGCCCCCCACCTCATATGAAGATGCTTATAATCAAGTGATGGACTTGGAGAGCGAACAGAAGACCTCCAAGAAGAAAAGAAGCAAGTCTTCTTCCGACGAAGATGACACTGTGGACGATGACAGTAGCAGTGATGGCAAGTCGAAGAAAAAAGTTATGGCACTCCAAAAGGACATGGAGAGAATGATGAAGGAGTTCAAGACCATGAAAGGGGTACCAGCAAGGGGGAAGATGACATGTGGTGTACAGAATGCAAGGAGAGCGGCCATACAAAGGGGTGGTGTCCCAAAATTGCATTGTGTGATATTTTCTAGATCATGGGCCATTCCACCAAGGAATTCCCATACAACATGAAAGTGAGGAATCAACAAGTGCTATTTTCCCAAGAGCAACCATCTACATCGGGTGGGTACGGAGGAAACCAACGCAGTGGCGGAAGGGGTAGTAACAACAACACCAACACAAGGAGTCAAATACAATATGACTCCAAGGGTCAACCGATGATCCAGTACCAAGCTTGCAATCAATGGGGCCACTTTGCAAAGGACTGTGACAAGGGCAACACCCCGCAGAAGCTATGTCATTGGTGTGGTCCTGGCAAGCATGAGGATGTCAACTACCTAAAATCTAGCATTAATTGGCTAGACATAGATGGAAGCATGAGTATGGTACTGAACATCACCCGAGGGCAAGAAAAGAAAGCCACATATCCAGACCCTCAAACTGAAAAACAACGGGCATGGGAGGCTAAGGAAGAAATAGAGAAGGTGATGAAGACACAAAAAAAAAATATGGGAGATGGCCACCACCTCAGGCCGGAGGGAGGCAGAATAAAAAATTCTGAGATACCTACTACATTTAGAGGTACCGGTGAAACTCTAGGACCTCCTTCACACCATGCCTCACTTGGGAATGACACTGTTGGGAAACTTGGCCACGTAGCCAAATACCACACATACAAACATCCCCAGAGGGTCTACGATTGACCTGATGATACTTGTTGTAAACAATGGGAGGTACCCAACAGTCGTCGAGATGGGTATCCTTGGCACCACTCTCACAGACACCATTGTAGATGGTGGGTTCAGAGTAAATGTACTTCCGGAGGAGACATGAAAAAATTTGGGGAAACCCATGTTGTGGCCTCCAACCTTCAACTTGTTGGGAGTGGACCAGCATGGCATATCGGAACCCTCATGGCTCAACGCATGATGATTGGGACATAGCCCTTCGTACTCGACTTTGTGGTGATCTCACTAAAGAAAAAGGGGTACGAGGCTATTTTGGGATGAGGGTGGCTCACCTCGGCGAAGGTGAACCACAACTGGAAGCAGAACACACTCACCATGGAGACTGTCGGGAGGAAGTACGTGATTGATCTCTGCACGCAAATGGTGAGTGAGGAGTTAGCATCTTCAAATTCAGAATCTGAAGGACAACTAGTGGGAGAAGTCAGAGGGCAAAGAAGAATGGAGCCCAACGATGAAGGGGTTTTGGAGTTGGAAGAATGTTCTGGGGATGATGGAGATTCAATGAATAGCCTCTTTCATTGGCAAATGGAAGATTACAAGTTCTTCCCACCATCTTGTAACATGCTAAGCATTAGGGAGGAGGAAGCCACCCCCGCACACCAGTTTATGAAGGAAGAACCCATCAAATACCAGGAGGTAAAATCAAAGGGGAAAAACCTCAGTGACCACGTTCATGTTGGTGACAGTTGGAACCCCGTGGCCACAGCCTTCAAATTCTTTATTCTCCTTCCTCTTATGTACAGGCCAGCGATCATGGTCCCTATAGAATTTATGGTTCCCAGCCTTTGGATCGCCATTAAAAATAGGCCAAAGGACAAAGTTTGGGAAGTCAACTATGACGAGGCCATCCAGTTGTGCACTCTCGACAAATGGGAGATACATGAGGCTATTAGCAGTTCCAAATTGAAAGGCCACCCAGGGACGATGGGAAAAGCACCCAAATGGATGGATAGAGCACTTGAATGGATGGATAGAGCACCTAAGGGGAGGGAAAGGGACCCGAGAGGCTGGACGGGTGACCGGAGGGGCACCCGAAAGGTAACTAGATTAGGAAAATAAATGAATTATAAAAAAAAGGAACAGGCAGTCCATACGGCACCGTATAGATAGATGTCATACAACACTGTACAGACTGATGGCGTACGGTCGTGCGGACAGAAAATTCTAAATTTTTTAATGTTTTTTTTGTTTAAAAAAATTAAAAAGAGTGGTCGTACGGTGGGAAACAACTTGAAGACTAAAGACATTGTACAAAAGATTGTCGAGCCCACGAAGCCACACAGCCAAACAGTTAGACAAAGGGAAAAAAAAAGATGGAGGGAAGCACTATAAGGTCGTACGGATGAACGATGAATGACAAACAGTGGGGACAACATTCACCGTACGGATGGGAGGTGAAGAAAGTAGGAGAGTTTCAAAAAGCCATACGGGAATAACACCAGCTGCCCACATAAAACCATACTGGTTAGAGACACGAATGATCACAACAGTCGTATGACCATCACCATTGTGAGGCAAATCGTACGGTTGAAATACAATAGCAAAACTGCACCGTACGGATGCACATGGCACTCACATGAGACACAAGCCACTCGGCCATACGGATGAGACATATGCGAATAACAGAGCGGGTGGAAATTGGGTAAAAGAGGAGAGCATTCGAAGTGTGAAAAAAAAAAAAAAGATCATATGGTACGGTCGCAGGAGAGAGGAAGCCCCACGTACGGTGGATTGAAGCTTGGCTAGGGGAAAAGTTCTAAATTCTGGACATGTACGGACAGCCAGGGGGTACAGGGGAAACAGATTTTCATTGGAAAAACATTGCTTGCCGCATGCAAGCCAGGAAATTAGGGATTCTGAACGGTTAGTGCCTAAGGTAAAAGAAGACAGTTATTGACGGTATCACATCCTTAAAAGAAAAAAAAATGATGACAAATAAAGAACAGTGCATTGTGAGTAGCTTATGGTACCAAAGGGAAGGACATAACCAGTTGGTGAAGAAAACATAGTTATTAACCATTTACATAGGCATTAAAGCAATTGGCAGAAAGAGTATGGCATTGGACGAAAATCACAAAAATGGTGTGCGCCATGGACTTTTGTGAGGGGCGCTACCCCCGGACCCTGCAGGGGTGCTGCCCCAAGACCCTGCGAGGGCACTACCCCTTGACCCTACTGGCGGCATTGCCCCCAGACCCCATTTATTTTTGAGGCACACCACAATAGAGTTTAGGGTACCCACGCTGTCAGGGTAACCGTTGGGTTTGTTCCACTTGGTGAGAAAGAAGTTTGAAGCTGAAGGAGATGGATTTGGAGGTTGTGAACCCACAACTTTGAATAGTTCAAACCCAGAGATGCTGCAGGCATTGATTGTCGACACGCCAGTGGTGGTGGCGAGAGCAGTAGTAGGGTACTACACTTTTAGGAGTATGTCTTGGCTGGACATGAGGCTACCGTGGTGGAGGCATAGAGAGCTCGGGAGGAGCTGAACACCAGGTTGGAGGCAGTATAGCAAGACTTGGCTCAGTGTACCCAGTAGTTGGGTGTGGAGAAGGAAACATGGCTATTGGGGACAGATTAGCTACGGAGGCAGTATCATTTGAGCAGCATATTTGCAGCACTTGGTAGAGGCTGAGACTGAGCAGCATGTTTTGGTTCTTGTACATGGTTCATCATTTCCTTCTTGTTCTATCCCAGATATTTTTTTATCGTCCGGAGATGACTTTTCTATAGGGGGGATGATGTTAGTCCTTATACTTACTTAATGTTGTGTTAGTTATATTATGTGTAGCTGACGATACTTAGTTACTACTGGATGACAGTTGGGAATCGATGGTGATGGTTGGTCACACCCCTTCGGGATTTATATAAGCGATGTACTTCCTCTTCAGAGATATGCTAATAGGGACTATTGTAAATGTATTCAAGTTACGGATGATTAATAAAGACGCTGATATTTTCTTATCTATCTTATGTATTTGTATTTTTGTACAACGTCTATGCACAGTAAACTAGGTTACCCCAGTGGGTAAACACATGGGATTTAAGCCCCCTTACTCCTTCGCAAACAATGTTGTTATCCCATGGGATTTTCAATAGCCTGAGGTGAACCCACAATAGTGGGTTACACTTTTTTGGAGAAAGGATTTCCTCCAAAAAGTGTAAAATATGAAAATCATGTTGGGTACTTTCGATAGAAATTCCTCCCGAATTTTGATCAAAATATTCAAAATTTCAATCGAAAGATATAAAATTAACTACTTTCAATCGAAAGTGATGTTTTATTATTAAAAATTACAAAAAACAACTTTCGATCGATAGAACCACGTACAATTTGTTAAATACTTTCAATAGAAAGTACTTTCTATCGAAACCTCCTAATTAGGCCCATTTTGCAAAGACCAATAAATTTCCGAAGATTTCATGGGTTTGGGGCTTAATTACACAGCTCAAATAGAATAGTAAAGACAAGCCCATTTGCATGGCACAAGTACTGAGAACGAGATTTCTAATGGTTATAAATTTGATAAATTTTGAATTTATTATGTACATGTTTTTTAACATCAATCAAATGTAGGTTTCTTACGAAAAATAAACCTTCATGTTCGATGTTTATGGAAAAATAGTAAACAAGAGAAAAAAAATCTGAAAAATAACAGAGCCCTGGTATTGAAGTTTTCTTTCTATAAAAAAAATGAAATTGGACAAATACACAAGTTACAAGCTAGGAAAAGAATGTATGTCAAAATTATTGTTAAGTCAACTTCAAACGTTAATAAAATATAAAATACTTATGATAGATATGGATGTTACAAAACTAAATTGAAAGAATCACATTGATATTTATTTTAGAAAAAAAATAATAATAATAAAGAATGTCACTCTTTTAAAATGATGTTTTCAACAACATACGAGTTTTCATGGGAGAAATAAAAATTAATTCAAATCAATTCCAAAAAAAAATTAAAAAATATATTTAGAATCTAAACATAAAATTATAAAAGGCTCTAATTTACTTCATCTTCCAATTTGCAATGGTTTGGCAAAAATATGCATCCAAAAGTGAAAGTTATTTTCAAAATGTACAGTTTAGTTTTTGTCTAGGCAAAAAAGTGTAACCCGCTATTGTGGGTCCACCCTCTGACAAAAATTGGTAGAGAAAGTTTCCATTAAGAAAATAATAACAAACTGCAATGAGGCAGAAGTCGTCATGGTTTTCATTATTACATCTAAAAATCAAACAGATGAAACCCCAATTTTAGGTTTATGGAAAGATGGGTTTCAAATGACTAGCAGATGAAGATTCCCTAATTCCCTAGCCCAATGAAATTTCAGTGGCTTCTCTCAGCTTAAAACACTTTCCTGATTGTGTCATTTTCTTACTTTGTTTATTAATGAGCAGATATGGAAACGAGCCCTATAATTAAAGTGTGTCTCCTTTCATTATCGATGTGTCTATGGCTTTAAATTTAACAGGTCCCTCTGCCTGTCAAGTAAGCTTTTTATGGTCATCATTTTCCCAAGTGTTCTTAATCATGAGAGAAAATGCACTTAACCTTGTAGTGTAGCAATTTTAACCAATTAAATGTTATCAACAAACAAACAATTGAGTAAATATTTGAATAATTAAATTTTGATTTGTAAAGATGAGAAACAAATCGAATGAATGATTTATATATTACTTAAACTAAACAATCTTTTTTGTCACGCTCATTCTATAATATGTAAATTTTATGTATAAATGATGAATTTCAATAAATTATTTATATTTGTAAATATTTAAATAAATAATATCATTTTAATTAAATGTATTAGATCATAATTTGTAAATATGGGAGCATTCATGCTAAACGTTATATTTTTAGATTTAGAATAGGTTGATTGCAGCAAAGTTAAATTACATATAATTTTGGGTTGATTGCACCATCATTTCATAAATTGCCTACAATTGTAAAGAGAATGTCATCAAATTATAAAATTTTAAGTGAAATGGTAGCAATCACATAAAAATTTATATGCATTTTTTTCATATAGAAGCAACCAAATCATAAAATTTTAAAACTAAAAATTGAATATGAAGAGATTAGATCCATTTAAAAACTAATTCATTCATATTGGAGAAATTGTGCTAAATTAGAGTAAGCATCATGGTGACCATCTATTTTAAACAAAGAAACAAACTATGATGGACAAGATTAATTAGAGATTAAAATCTATCAAAATTGAATGGTTGATCATGAAAGTGTATGTGTTAATTTCAAAAGAACATAATGTAAAATTTTATCAAGTGATTATACATTACCATTAAGAAACTAAATACATATATATTTATGTTTAATAATATAGATTCCAATATTATTAAGTAGTGTGTAAATAAAAGGACTTGAATGGTGCACATCATGTAGTTAACATGTATAATATTTAGGTTGGAACCTAAGCTCCAACATAAACAACCAATAATCAACCACACCATTTATTTAATGTCGCCTTTGACTATTAAAAATATTTAAAAAAAATTTTAATTAATAAAAAATGATTAATTATAATATTTATTGTCTCATTTTGATTTATTCTATATACTATTGGTTAGAAGACGTATATTTAAAGAATTAAAATTTAAATACTTAATAATTATTTATCTTAAACATTTAGTAAAGGGGCTCAAATTATAAGATAAAAGTATAGATTCATTACATAATGCTTAGATACATATACACTATCTAATATGAAAGTTATTTGAATTTTTTAACTCTTATTAAAATTTGACTCATATTCTTCAGTTGAAGAATGTCTTTTGATTGTGATCCAATATGTTTAGTTGTTGATTTTATAACTCTTATTGTATAACCATTTAATTGTAGTTATCTTTTTAAAATTCAATCATGTATTATTTTAGGTTTAATTATACACGCAACTCACATGGCTCCGCATTCATTTTCTTCCATTTTCTTCATGGAATTAGTGAAGTTTTTTGATCCAGTATCTCCCCTACTAATAAAAGAAGGCGGCGAGTGGCGTAAGTATGGTTAGGGAATAAGCTGAAACATCATTACGAAGAGAATATTTATTGCATTTGTCAACTAACCCCAACTCATATTAATCAATAGATTTAATTATGTTTATTTTTTCAATATTATAGTTTGATGATGTTTTGTGTGTGTGTGTGTGTGTGTGTGTGTGTGTGTGTGTGTGTGTGTGTGTGTGTGTGTGTGTGAGAGAGAGAGAGAGAGAGAGAGAGAGAGAGAGAGAGAGAGAGAGAGAGAGAGAGAGAGAGAGAG
>MU227248.1:1898046-1917270 GCA_018584345.1 Thuja plicata | reverse complement strand
AGAGAGAGAGAGAGAGAGAGAGAGAGGGGTAAAAATAGGAAGGGCAACATAGGGAGAGAGCGAGTGTGTGGATAGATGGATCAAAATTGAATATCAAAGTAAGAGATAGTTATGTAAGGAGAGACAAAGAGGAAGGGAGTGGGATGGAGGGAAATAGGAAGAGGAGAGGGGAGAGATTAAGAGATAGAACGATACAAATATATGAGGTGATAGATAGATATTTCATATTGAAAATGATAGTTAGATGGATAGGGAAATGCAGGGAGATATAAGGGGAGAGAGAGGGAGGGATAGAGAGAGTGTGTGTGTAGATAGATGCATCAAAATCGAATATCAAAGTGGGGGATAGTTATGAAGGGAGTGACATAAAGGGAGTGGGAGGGAGAGAAATAGGAAGAGGAGAGGGGGGACATGAAAAGATAGAACAATAAATATATATGAGGTGATAGATAGATAGATAAGACAAAAAGATAAATAGAGGAAATAGGATATAGATAGAGAGAGGTGAAAGGTCAAGAGAGGGGTAAGATAAGATAGAGATAGGGAGGGAGAAAGAAGTGTCTATATGTGTTCAAGTAAGAAAGATATAAATGTAGGGATCAAGAGGTAGATAGGAAGAGTTTGTGAGTTACAGAGAGACATAAGAATATTGAAATAGAGAGGGATAGAGATCCATAAATATATCACAATATCAACATTTGATATATATTTTACTAGCGGCATAACCATTGTACCCCTCAAAGGTACAAGTGCTAGTTTTACTCTTATATGAAAACTTGAATAAAGGCCATCACTTGTCAAAATATTTAAAAAAACATACCAAAAAAATCAATTTCAGATACTAAACTAAATTTATTAACAATTCCCATATATTTATTCAATCAAAACAATCCACTCCCTTAACCATTTTCTAAGTATTCTTAATTGACACAGCGACAGTTCTTCCTCACTTCATGAGTGACAAAAGTAAGAGGATTCACAATATTCCCCAGAATCCAAAATGCCTCAGGATCATTGGCATACTTCTTTACAAGTACATAGGTTGCACTTCCATACCTGGTCAACTCTTAGTCAGAGATGAGGAGTCCTTGTTCATTCACTAAGTTCTTGTAATATGTGTTGTCTAAAGGTGTAACTTATTGAAATACAAACGAATATAGATATATAAGAAAGAAAGAAGCGATGAAAAAAATAAGAAAGTAGTCTAAAGGTGTAACTTATTGAAATACAAATATAAATATATAGGAGAAGCGGTTCAGATGGTTCATGTTCTAATGATCATTAATTCTTTGTTCATTTAATTTTTCTCTTATTAAATTTTAAATTAACTAAAAACAGGATTTAAAAAAAAAAAGTTCACTTATAAATTTTAGATATGGTCTACTATATTTTTCATAGTTAAAATTGTAGATTTTAATTGGAAGAGTTGTACAACTTTATTAGTATTCATAGTGCATCACTACTGTGACATTTGTATATAAATATTGGTAAAAACTATTAATAGACAAAAATGTATAATTGGTTCTTAGGAAAATATATAATAGGTTAGTTTTACAAATTTTTGAACTGGTTGTAATGTATAATTATTGGTTATATTTTATAAATCAACCTATTTCATTTTCCATAAACCAGATTTGGGTAGCAAATTTTTGAATTGGTTGTAATGTATCATTATTGGTTATATTTTATAAATCAACGTGTTTCATTTTCCATAAACCAGATTGATTTTGGTAGCAAATACTTTTCGTGAGAATTAACAAGTAGAAGATAATGTTTAATTGTTCTTTTGAAAGATATAGCGTCACATAAATTTGCCATTGTCATGGATCCCTTGTTTGCACCTTATCGCTATCTCCATTTTAAAATGAAGTGGGACTTATTGATCTGAGAATTTGCTTGTTTTTTACAACATGATAGTAGATAGAAGGTGCCTCACCTACGCAAGGATCTACATAGGTGTCGAAGAAGGGAAAGATATGCCAGAGGTCATAGAAATCCACTCAAAGTTAGGAAAAAAATTACAGAAAATGGAATATGAATGCATGCCTTTTGCATGCTTTCACTGTAAGAAGGTAGGGCATATGGCAAGGAAATGCCCAGTTCTCGCTAAGGAGAAAGCTAAGAAATCCCAAAAGCCAGAGGGAAAATCTAAGGACCCTACTACTGATGCCTCCATCTCTGTGAATCCCCAAATTGTTTCACAGGTCTGGAAAAAAAAGGAACCTTCATTGGATCAAACCTACCAACACGGGGAAGGGTTTGAACCAACCAGTATTTGGACTGAGGATCCAATAGAGAACCCTACGACGGTGTCAAGCTGTTTGGACTTGATGCCTTTTGTGACTGTTGGCCCTGTCTCGGAAGGAAGTATCCTTAAAGCCTCTGAAGACTTGTGTTATGAGATCAAGTTTCATCTTTCTCCCTCTTCGCTGGCTCCTCGATCCCCAGAACTATCCTAGGAGATTGGTGTTTTCTTTCCAAGGAAGGAACTCCTGATGGTAAAATATCCTCATGAAACCCTAAAACCAGAGGGTCAGGAAAAGGACCTAGAGGATTTGCTAAACTCGGCTACTTTGGGGAGTTTCACCAGAATAGAAGCAATGTTCACAAAACACAAAGAAGGGAAGGAGAGTGAATGGACTAAGGTGAGGAACAAAAAAATTAGTAGAGATCCATCCCCGGTATCTCCACAAACAACTAGAAGCAAGAACAAATCTGATCTGGGAGGAATAAAGAAAATGCCAGGGCAATAATCTATGTTCTAGATTCGGCAAGAAGAAGCCTGCAAGAATATAGCAGATGGAACTCAACAGACCATCCAAACAGCCTGCACTCCAAGTTATAAATGAAGCTAATCTCTTGGAACATTTTTGGTCTCAATGGGCTGCATAAGCAATATGTAATAAGAAATATGATTAGAGATCATAGACCCGATATTATGTTAATCCAAGAAACTAAAATGAATAAGGAAAAATTGGAAGGTATTAAATTCTGCAAGTCGATGGATAGGACTATCATTAGCTCAGATGGTGCATCTGGTGGGCTGATGACTCTATGGATATCCTCTCTATGGAATACTGACATTGTCTACGGACAAGGTAATTTTCTAATTCTTAATCTCAAAAATTTAAAAACTTATGATAGCTGGTACATTATCAACATCTACACTCCAAACTCTAAAAGTGGGCATAGAACTTACTGGGATAAACTTAGAGGAATTATTTATTTGTTAGATTTCTCTAAATGTATTATCATGGGGGACTTCAATACCCCTCTCAAAGTATGGGAGAAACAGGGTGGGTTAAACCCAGATCCTAATAGTAGGAAGGATCTCATGGACTCTATCAATGATCTAGCTCTGCTAGATTTGGACCTTCAGGGGGCTAATTTTACTTGGAGAAATAGGAGAACCAGGAGTGATTGCATCCAAGTTTGGCTGGACAGAGCCTTGATAACAACTGATTGGTTGAACTCCCACAATAGTAAACTTTCCACTCTGGTGTGAATTGGCTCGAATCACTCCCCCATTTGCCTAGTCCTTGACCCGCTTATTAAACAAAGGCACTTTCCCTTCAGATTTGAAAGAATGTGGACCTCACATCCTAACATTAACATTAAAATCTAGGAATGGTGGAATATCGAGATCAAAGGTTCAGTAATGTTCAAAGTTACCAAAAAACTCAAAAATGTCAAGATTAACATAAAAATCTAGAACAAGAAGGAGTTCGGGGACATCTTCGCCTGCAAAGAAAAGGCCATCTCAAACCTTGGCCTCTTTCAAGATGAAATCTAGAGAGATGGGTATGATGATTCTAATCTCACTATTGAAAAACAAAAGCTCTCGGAGTACCACAATGTGATTGGCAATGAGGAAATGTATTGGAAACAAAGGTCCAGATCCATATGGCTGAAGGAGGGGGACCAAAATACTCGTTTCTTCCACCTCTCAACTATGAGACATGGGGTTGCTAAAAAAATCACCTGCATAAGAAGAGGAGACCAAATTATGCAAGAAGATAAAGACATCTCTTCGACTGCTGTCGACTTCTTTAAATCCCTTATGTCTAAAGATCTTCACTTGTCTGAGCAGGACCAGGTGAATCTTTTGAACAAAATTCCTCCTATCATTTCGGAGCACCAAAATAAAGCCCTGTGTGCTATCCCCAACATGGCTGAAGTCAAAAAATCCCTGGACTCCCTTCTAGGTGACAAGGCCTCATGTCTTGACGGCTTCCCCATGTTTTTCTTTCACGAGTTCTGGGAAGTTGTCACATTTGATCTGGTTAAAATAGTGCAGGAATTCTTCGGGTCCAAGAATATACTTAAAGAACTTAATGCAACCTTCCTAGAGCTCATCCCGAAGGTTCCAAGGGTAGATTCCATGGATCTTTTTAGACCCATCAGCCTGTGTAACTCATTCTATAAGATCATTTCAAAAAATTTCACTATCATAATTCTCACTGTGCTCCCCTCCATCATTGCTCTCCAATAGTCGGGTTTTGTCCTAGGTAAGAAAATATTGGACTCTATTATGGTAGTGCATGAAGTGATTCATTCTCTTGAATTTGGGAATAGGGAAGGTTTCCTTCTCAAGCTTGACTTATCCAAAGCCTATGACAGGGTGGACTAGTCACTTTTGATGAAAGTGCTGACAGCTTATGGCTTCAATGGCAAATTCTGCCTTATCATCTTTTAGCTTATCTCCTCACCCTCCTTTTCAATTTTGGACAATGGCTCCCCCTCGAATTTCTTCAAATCTTCCAGGGGCTTGAGATAAGGGAACCCCCTGTCCCCTATTCTCTTCATTATATTGGCAGAATGCTTGGGCAGATTGATCTCAGCTCAAAATATTGCTGGTGAGTTGAAAGGTATCAAGTCGTCCTCTGGTCAATCCATTTTCTCTCATCAACAATTTGATGATGATACCATTTTAGGTGGGGAAGCTTTGGTTAATGAGGCCAGGGTGGTTAGAAATATTCTGGATTCTTACATTAAGGCCACTGGCCAATCAATCAATTGGAACAAGAGTTCTTTATTCTTTATCAATACTCCTGAGGCTAGACAAAGGAGAATGATAGAAATTATTGGTTGTGGTATTGGTTACCTTTGTTCCACCTACTTGGGTCTCCCTCTTGGAGCTAAACCCCTGAGAGATTTGGAACAAAATTATTGACAGATTTAATATAAATTTGGTTGGGTGAAAGGGCATCACTCTCAGTCAAGCAGGCAAGATACAACTAGTTAAGTCCACTCTCCAAAATCTCCCCACCTATGCCCTTATCATTTTCTCTATCCTGGATAAAGTGGCAAAAGCCTTGGAGAAAATTCAAAGAATATTTTTGTGGATAGGAGGGGAAGAGAATAAACGCATCCCTCTGATTGCGTGAAAAAAAGTTTGTCTTCCCAAAAGGGAAGGAGATCTAGGAATCAGAAGGTTAAGGCCCTTTAATAAGGTGCTTCAAGATAAACAAATATGGAGGATCTTTCATGAGAAAAGGGAATGGCATGATTTATTTGAGGAAAAATACCTGCCCAATGCCTCTCTAAATGAATTCTTTGAGAATGAAGAAATCTCGAGAGCATCCTATGTCTAGAATGGTCTTCTAAATGCTAAAGAGTTGGCTAAGTCAAAAGCAAAATGGAAAATTGGTAACGGTCACAGTATTAGCTTCTGGAATGACAATTGGCTCATGACTAAGCCCCTAAAAGATATCAACAATTTCAATCAATGGAAGGAGGTCTACATCTTGCTCTTTGGGGATAGGGTCAGCAATTGCAAAGAGGGGAACTCCTGGGCGAACCTGGCTTTTGTTTCCCTGGATTTAACACCATTAACCATGGCCCTCAATGCTATCTCTCTCTCCCAGAATCAAGATACTTTGATTTGGGAAGACTCCCCTCATGGCTCTTTCACTGTAGCCTTTTCTTACTCTGCCCAATTTAATTAGGGAGCCTCCCCTTTTTGGGCAAAATCTTGGTTACCTGGCCTCATCTCAAAAATCAATGTTTTTTTATATCTTTTGCTCCAAAACCGTATCCTTACTGTTGATAACCTTGTCAAACGTGGAATCCCTATCCCCAATAGGTGTGTTCTTTGTCTTTGCCACATGGAGTTTGTGGATCATCTTTTCATTCATTGCCCCTTTGTTAGCTCTGTGTGGTATTTTTTCATGTCGCTCTTTGGCCTCCAATGGTGTTTCCCTGCCTCAGTGAAAGATCTATTCTCTCACTGGACCTGGCCCTTCAAAAATATTTCCTTTCACAAAATTTGGTCCTAGGTGCTCCCTCACCTCTGCTGGGGCATATGGAAAGAGCGAAACAATCGGGTCTTTAGAGAACGCAGTGCTAGCCCCAAAATTATATTTGAAAAAAATCATCATGCTCTATTGGAGAACTTTGTTTTATGTGGAAATACTAATCCTTTTGGAGGTGCTGGAATAGCCGACTCTTCAAACCCTAAGAAGACCATGGATATTAGATAGAGCTGCACCTGGTGCTATCCACCGGAAGGCTGGTCCAAATCCAATTTTGATAGCGCGGCCAAGGGCAATCCGAGTAAGGTGGGAAGCGGAGGCATTATTCAAAATTGCTATGGTCAAGGTATTGCTTTCGTCAGCTTCCCGTTAGGCATTCAAACCAACCATTTTGTGGAAGCTAGCGTAGCCCTCCAAGTGACAAAGTTAGCACGTGACTTGGGAATCAAACAGCTATGGTTAGAAGATGATTCCCGAAACATTACTAACTACCTTAAAAATAATCACCCTCCTTCGTGGACAATTGCCAACATGATTGAGGAGACACGAAACCTATTGAATACCTTTGAAAGGGTGCATATTAGCCACGTGTACAGAGAAGGTAATCATGTTGCCGACTGGTTCACCAACTGGGCGGTGTGAAGCAAAAGGCAAACACGCTGGATTTGTGGAGGATATCTTCCACGTGAAGCTTTATATATTGTGGATTATGACCGAATCCACGGTAAGGAGGGACACATAGAAACTAATAATGATAGTGATAGCTCAAAAAGGTAATGGCATTTCCATAAATGGTAAGTATGAGACAGGGTGGAAGGGAAATAACTACAATCAAAGCTCGCACACTTCCTGGGTACTCAAAACCAAAGATATTACTTCCAACTCAAGGCATCACAGAAGTTCTTTCTAGATTAATTTGGCAAAAGTTGGTTTTAGCAGAGATTTTCCCCTGTTAGAGCATTATCCTCACGCGATGGGCGGAGAAAGACATAGAATGGAGCTTGCAAGGGATAGTAAAAAATGGCAGAGGCAGGCCAAAGTCTGGAAACATCTGCAAAGAGGAGGTATTTCTACCTTTATTGAAAGGCTCCATGGTGGGAAACAGTCTGTGACTAGATTGTTTGTCAAAAATTGGAATGAAGGTAGTATCGAGATTGAGGGAAGAAAGTTTACGGTGACTGAGGAGGTCATCTCTATGGTCACGGGGATCCCCATTGTTGGCAAAAAATTCTATAGAGACTGAAAGATCTCGAACACTACAATCAGTGAATATGTTAGCAATGAGGAGGAAAAGAACGAGCTCACTAAAGTCACCACCCACTACCTGCCTGATGGGCTGAAAATTCTATGGAGGTTTATTGTCCGGGCCATTATCTACTACATCACCCTTGATACCAGGTTTGATAGAATCCACACCTACCATTTTGTACTTTTGAATCATTTCTGCCATGGTATTAAGGTATCTATTCCCTTTTATTTATATGCCTCTATAAATGAGAATATTAACGGGTATAGAGAGAAGACTATTTATAACCCTGCCCTACATGAAGGGCTTCTGCTATTGATCTATGAATACTTTAAGGCCCAAATCTTGGGCAAGGAAATTGGTCATAAAGAGGAGAGGGAGGCCTCGGGGTCTGATTATATTCCCTCAGATACGGAGGACAGTGAGGGCATGCATTCTGATGAGAATGAGGAGTATGTAATAAAGAAGAACTACCAGGTCTCATCGTCGAAGAAGAGGAAAGGTACCCAGAAGAAATTTAAAAAAGAGATCATGCTTACCCCCAAAAAACTGAAAGCCATGATTATTTCCTCAGATGAGGAATATGATGAGAATGAGGAAGGTATGGAATCGGAAGGCGGGGAGGAAAAAACAACCAAGAAAGGAAGAATGAGGAAGCATACCACACCTGCTAAACTCCAAAGTAGAAAGGAGAAAGATAGGGAGGCGAGCGTTGGTAGGAATTTCATGGAGGACAAGAAAGGCAGAGCGTCCCCTGTTCTAGACTCCACACCCCAAATTTGGGTGAGGATTAGGAAAAAGATTTATGTTGTTATATGGCCGATAAGGGAAGGATTGTTGGTTGGAGAGACTTCAACATTAAGATGGCTAAAATAGGAATCACTAGAGAAATTATAAACCCCAATGTCAAAGAAATTGAAGGCGAACAGATTAAGGTGGAAGAATTTATTGACCCCTCAATGGTGGTGCTAAGCGACAATACCAAGGAATTTGACCTGAACCTGCTCAATAATACCATAAACAACATGTTAGATAATTACAAAATAATCAAATGGCTCTACCACAAAGTTGAGGACCTCAAAAAAATGGTTAGAGGTATCAATAAGGAGAAAAGGGATGGTGAGGATGAGGAACAGAGGAATCTGAGCATCCGAGTCAAGCAGATGGAGTTCAACATGACCAAGGTGGAAACCACTCTCAAGAACATAGCTAAACAAAGCTATAACATCCTAAAATAGACCAGAGAACACACCAATACCATCATTGAGAATCTGGAGGAGGGGATGGACGCGGCTAGCATTGAGGTGGAGACCGAACAGAACACTGATCAGGGACCTGGAAAAAGAACTAGGGCCAAAACCAAGAAGTCTAAGGAAAAGGACGGGGAGAGTACCATCCAGAAAATCAAGGAGTCAGCTGCCAACATGGAGCTACTTGAGGCCAAGGTGGCTACTCTAATGGTGGACCTTTCTTAGGGTTCCCTGGGCGTTTTTGCTACTTTCAGGTTTTATTTGCCTTTTAAGAAGCTTTAGCTATTCTTTTTCTCTGGCCTTTTTGGCCTACTCTTCTCTTAGGAACCAAACTTTCTTTTGTTGTTTTTAATGTTTTATCTCTAAATACTTTGTTTCAGGTTTCAGGAGCCCTATAAAACTTGTTTTACTTAATCAAAAACAATATTCAATTTGCTGGAAACCAAATAATGTAACCTTAGAATTCTCAGCTTATTGATGTAGATTATTCCTTTTAGCTCAGAGAAAAAGAATGGGTATTTCCTTCAAAAACTAGCATGTAAAGGCATTTCCCATAATATATTCAAAATACAACAAACCTATTTTGCAATAATTTTTTGGCAGAGGTACAGTTATCATGGCAAGAATCTATTGGAGAAGCTCCTCCATCTCTCACCCTCTACAAGCTAATTTATTTGTCTAAAACTATTTTTAACATTAGGGCTTTCACTAAAGGAGCAATACAATATCATGTACATTTATATTAAGAGTTTAAAATAGATAAAAAAGAAAATAATATATTAGCTTGTAGACAAGCTATTCTCGCATGATAAAACAATCTTCTTTTGCAGAACTTTCATGGCTAATGTACTCCTAGTTGCTATATGATCAAACAAACCACAAAAAGAATTTATTACAATCTACACTGCCTACGTTGTATTTGTCTTAACATTAACTACATTTGTAGACATTAGAATTTCACAGTTTATCATATTGAAAGTGTGTATTTTAAGTATGTGATGATGGATCATTGAATATGATCTGAAACGTTGATGCAAATTAACTACATTCATTAACAAGAAAAGAAAAATTAAAAGCTAAAGAAAGTTGGAACTCACTTGGAAGTGAAGAATGAGAGAGAGTGTGTCTCAGAGACAAATTTAGAAGCAGTGAGTAGCTCAAGTCCCTCTTCTTCTACCACCACTAACACCCTTGATAACTTTACTGCAAATTTGCAAGCATAGACTATGAATGTGAATGTTCTTTGAGTGCTTTTGAATTTTGTGTACTCGCAAAACTCTCGGAAGTTCTTTTGCCAGATATTAAATTATCACGTTGTGCACGTAGTGTTTGGAGCTCATTACGCAGCTCAGGTATGTACTTTAGAATTTCACCAACAGTATTTGGAATGCTCAACCTCCTCTGCAGACACCAATTAAAGAACATTAGATGTATAATACACAGATATGATATGAGTATCGTTAATATACTTAGGAGAGAGAATCTAGTAGTTGAACATTCTAATTTCACACTTCACAAAATCTTGTGTGGAAATTGCAAATCGCTCAGTATTTTTACAGCAGTTTACTTGGCAAGTCCCCTACTTATAACTAAGGTTTTAAGGCCACATCAACAAATATGATGCCACATCAGCATGCTTTTTGCCAAGGTGTCCAAAAATGTCTGAAAAAAAAGCGAAATCTCATTCAATTATGAGTAGTCATTATCAATAATATCAACTTTAAAGTCACAACTATTAGTACAATATTATCAAAAATATTAGGTATTAAATCCTTAAGCACTATCACCACTAATAAAAGACCCAACTATTCAGTCCTCTCCCTTATAAATTAATTGGATTATAACTCATTTTCCAAATGAAATAGAGACATCATTTCCATTTATATAATTATTTTAAATTTCTGACTTTTTAATCAAGTGATTTAAGATGAGCAAATCAAAACTTAAAGTGCAGTTAACTTATATCCAATGAAAATTCTGCAATGATAAAAATTAATACCTTGGGATTTGGGTTAGGTAGTAGTGCTTGGAGCTGACCGTAAAGTGCATTTAACTTCTTCCTTCTTAGTCGTTCGTTAGCGTTGTGAGACAGCTTCTTGAGGCAAGGCAAACTATAAGCACTATGCCCTAATTCTTCTTTTCCCACTGCCTGCTCTGAGCCCATTGGTAGACACACTGTGTGTTCTTGAAGAAGTTGGTCATGATGATGTTCTACCATTCCAAATTCAGTGGTGAGCTCCATATTGGTCGAGCTGCTCGTTCATGGGACTTAAAATGGGATTGTTTTGCAGTTGAGACATTAACAGATGATCCAAAGTATAAATATCTGCAGAATTCTCAGAGGTTGGATAGAAAACTGATTGTAATTTACTCATGATTAGAATGATTATAGACAAGGAAGAACAAGAAAGAGATGAAGAGTGATTTTGAAAGTAAGTTATTGAAAGATGGTGATGATAACAGACTTAAATAGACAGATGGTCGTAAGATTGACTGTCAAATTTATTGTAGTGATTAAGAATGGAGACATTTTATTCTTGGGGATGTCCCCGTTCACACTGGCATAGGATGCCAAACAGCAGTCATATTACAGTTTCTGAATACGTGTAATGCCATGTCATTTATTTTTCAGCAGTGCACAATGATTTATAAAGTGTGTGTATGGCAGAAGGAGGAAGACACGTTCTCTTGGTATTGTGGTCACAAATTGCTCGTGGATTTCTGCACATGAACACAAGTCTATTTTTAAATATTTAAGAATCATAATATAGACCACCTGCCCTACCTCTCTGGGCTCGTCATCGTTGAGTTTTACCAGAAATAGAAATATAAAACTCAAGAGAGACAAAATTTGACATTGTTGTTTCAATAGATTTTTAAAATAGTTTTAAGCTGCTGCTCATGTCATCAGACATGCTTATCACCTTAAGATTCCTCTTATTAATGCTAATCAGTATTATAATAGGCTACCTAGCATGCTCATTATGTAATTTGATGGCTGGATGGATAGAACTTTACTATTATCTGTGTACCACCCTCTGAATATTTCAATATTATAATTATAAGAGATTATAATATTTCAACATCTGGTAAATAACTGTTCTCTATTTAATTTATCTTTTCTTTGCTTTGTTAAAGGGTTTCGGGGTCCCTTCAAAACCTGCAGTTACTGAAATAAAAATCTGTTCTTTATTTAATATATTGTTTTATTATAAATAAATAGCTTATTGATTATACTGAAGTGGTTATTTAAAATCGATCTATTTATTATGACAATTTGACAATATTATATTTTAAATAACTAAATCTGATATTATTTGTGTGTTGTAGTTAAGAAATATATAGAAGACTTTCGATTTTACTTTTAATAATTAGGAGATATAGATGTAATAAAAATTGTAGAGAGAGAGAATTATCAAGGTGGATGAAGTGGTGAGGAAGATGCAAGGGGTAGATTTGAATATGAATGGAATAGGTTGTATGATGAGAAGGATGTTCATATAATAAACATTTGGTTGGATTCTTATCAAAATGTTAGTTGTGCTTCTATAAGCCTCAACATACTTTGGCAAGTAAGTATTTGACCCTTTCTTCTCCTACAAAAAAGTACGGTGTGTGTGCTTTGATGGGTCCTGCTGCGCGCAAGGAAGTATTTGGGATATTCTTGTGTTTTTGGCTATGGTTGTGTAGAGGTTTCTTAGTATCTATCTCTATGTTGAGAGTGCCAACAGGAAGTATCCTACTGTTGCAATTCACACTCATGGTGAGTAGGATTAGATAGGGGTTGATGTCCTTAAAAGCCCTTGTGATATGTTTGTGGAAACAAATTTTTGTTCTTCTAATGCTCATAAAGATAGTGGTTTGGTCACTAAGTGTGATGTTGACATTAAGGAGGTGGTCATCGATAGTCATGGAATGTTTAAGGTGTAGATTTTCAGTCTTCAATCCCCCACATATAGTAAGTAATATTGGGGGTTATTGTTGCTCCTCTTTCATCTAAATAACCCTCTTTGTACTTGAGAGGAATAATTTCTCCTTCTCTCAAGGCTGTGATGTCTTCTATATTGGATATGGATGATTTACAAGGTCACACACAATCGACTACACCACACTATACACTCCCCCATAACAGATACAAAGCAAAATTACAATTCCCAAACACTAGTTTTTCCAAGAGAGTAATACTTAAAAATTGCAACTTCAAGCTATAAAAAATGACCAAAAAAGGTAAAATATTAAAAAAAAATCTTCACCAAAGTGTAGTTCATCAAAACATCTTTCCGATGATATCTCATTTGCAAAAAATGGGAAAAAAATGTGTATTGTAGGCAATTTCATGATCAAGAACAGCCCCTAATCGCTCTATATGACCATGAAAATCAACTAAGTGGAAAAGAATTTGGGGCCTATTGGCCACACCAAACATCAATTATAAAGTGCAAAGTCCAAACCGGTTACCACTCACCAATATCTAGGGCATATGCAAGAATGTGAGAATGCAACCATACACGGCATGAGCTCATATTCACAATAGTAAACATGAAACATACTATATAAAGAAGTAAAAGACATTGGCTGACTAAAAGGCCTTGATACCTTCCCTTGTACCTTCGAGAAGTAGCCCCCAAATGTAAGATTTTATTTTCAAACCTAGCATAAAATATGAAGCAAATACTTTATTATTTTGTCTCCAAATAAAACAATCCACCAATCAAAATGTGCAACATAAATGGACAAAAACTTGTGCACAAGAAGGAAACACACAAGGAAACACAAGTCAATCCCAATACTGCAGCCTCCAATAACCATCGAGTTCAACACCTAAAAATGAAGAGCTTGATAGAATCAACATAGATCTGACAAATCTATAGAAATACCAAAGGGAGTGGAATGGGTCCAATAAAAGAAATGAAACACTGGTGCATCTACTATAATAGCCAATACCAATTCACATAGAATAGGAAATATCCTAATCAATCGCTCTTTGAAATCCAAACAATGAACCTAGAAGTAAAATTGATTTTGCCAACTGAAAATGATAAACAATTGCTAAACAAATGCCTTCACGAAAAAAAAAATCAATCTTAGACCTTTTCAAAACTCTCTGAGTGGTGAAGGGATATAGTCACATGAGTTTCTCTGATGCCATGTTGATGCACTTAGGAACCTACTCTACAAGCCAAGAACAAAACCTCCACCAAAAAATGAGAAGCAACCACAAGCTATTTCACTAGTCAATGCATACAATGCATTGATTAAAATGAGATATCTTACACTATACAACCATGTTGCTTATAAAGTAGAAATTTGAAGTATAAAATACAAGTGATGAGGAAATATGTCCCAAACATGAAGAAGAGTAGGCATAACCACTTTGGCAAAAAAAATAATATACCTAATCTAATTTTCTAATTTATAGTTTTATGCATCTAGAAGAATGTTATATTTCCTAAGTTAACTTAAGAAATTGTGCATAGTGTAAATGCATACACCAATTACCCAAAATTGGGATCCTATGAATCAAAAATGCCTATATAAAAATGAATCACACATGCTCATATGTCATGTAATAAGAAATATCATACACAAAAATTTAGCAATGTGAATAAATCCACATACACAGAGCATACACATGGAAATACATGGAGCATACATGAACCCTATATGACAAACGAAGGCATACAATATATAGAATCTTGAACTAACAAGAGTCACAAATCCTAACTAGGATCTATATCAAAAGATATAGAAGGTATGACATTTGAAACTAGAAACAAATGTGATTCTTATTTAGGAGGCATATCCACAATGACATCCCTAAGTCATGGGCTAGCAAGTTGTGTTATTCTAGGTGGCTTATGGAAAAGTGAATAACTTACAGGCTACAAAGATATGTTATGCTAGGTGAGCTCCACAAGTGGAAAATGAAAATAATAAAATCTAGTAAAAATCATTCTTTAATAGGTTATTTTCATGTCAACAATTTTTAAAACTATAGGGTAAGTAAAACATGTTATTTGTTGGGTGTGAGAGAGAGGCAAGAATAGCTCCGCTAGGATTTCTGTCAATTTTGGCGATGAAGATGGTGAATCTGATGGGGGATGAGGATGGAGGTGATGAAGACCACTTTTCTCACTACTCCCTGGTTTTTGAGCGTTCTTGTCTTCCTGTTCTATCTATGGGAGGTTGTCCTTGGTCCCCTATTTTGCTTTGTTCTAGAGGTTTGGCCCTGTCTATGGCCCATTGGAACTACGATGCCCATATCAAGTGGGCTAGCGTGTATGGTGATTTAGGAGGCTCTATCTATTCCCGCAACCTATGGTGGTTTGTAGTGCTACCAAACTTCTAGCAACTTGGCTTTGGGTGTCTCTGCATTTTTGTTTCTGGGTTCTTATTTGGTGTTTTTTTTTGGTCAACTACCTAGGTTTGGCTTTATTCCTTCACTTTATACTTTCTTAAAGGTGGTTTTTATGGGCTTTATCTTTTGATGCCTCTATCTCTAGGTGGGTTTCACTCCTTTTGGGCATTGTTTCTTTGTGCAGATCTTCTGCTCCTCGAGGTTTGGGGTGTGTTATTGTTTATTGGTGGATTTTGTTTGAGGAGTTTGGTTCTGTTACCCTTGTGGCTTTGGTTTATTCTCTTTCTCCATGTTTTTCTTTGGATTCTATTTTTGGAGTAGTTATGGATGTGTTCCTTCTAGTGATTTTGTTGAGGACACTTTGGCACTGAACTACTGGGTTTCTCCATGCCTTTTTGGGGGAGGTCTTCTATCGAGGGTTTGTTGATTTTTGTTTTTAGAGCCAGTGCAGTTGATTGGGTATGATTTTATTAAGAGGGCGTACTATCATGATTTTGGCACCCTCCTTTCTCCCCCTCTTTTCTTAGGATCTATTTCCCTTTGGAAGTTCATTCTTTATGCAGGTTTTTGGCGGATGTTGAAGTCTTTGTTGTTGACAGTTGGTGAGTCCAATTTTTTCAAAGGAAGTGATTCATGGTTCTCATGCCCTTCTCTTGTCTCCCCTATTCTTTGGCCTCTCCTCCCTTTCTATTGTGCTTTTTCTATTGTTCTTTTGTGTAGGAGATGGTTGATTTTTGGTTGTAGCTTTGTTGATGGTGATTGGGAGTGAGCTTATTTTGGGGATGTTATTTATGGTGCTTTCTCCCTTCTCCCTTCTCTTTAATGCTAGGTTCCTTCCCTCCTATTTCTTTTGGTGGTGAGTATTCCTATGGCTTTGGAATTGTTTTCAGTGAAGATCATTGGCATTTCATTTGGGTTGTTTGGTTTCCTTGTTCAATTGGAGGTTTTAGTTGAGGCATAATTTCTTAAGCGGAGGATCTTTGATGATTTTGGTCTCATCCTTTCTTCTTTTTGTGTTTTGTTTCCTCTACCTTGATTTTTGTCTTATGTTTATAAGTGTTGGATGGTTATTGGTGGAGTTGTTGGAACTGGTTGGGTGTGAGCATTTTGAGAGGATGGAATTTGGGGTTCTTATTATATACCCCTTCCTCTCCCTTTACTAGCTTTATTTAGCCTTCTTACCTTGGTGTGTAACAGGTGTTTGGAACTTCTTTGTATGAGTGTTGGTGGTGGATGGTCGGGGGTGTCTTTAGGGTCTAGGATTTCCTGTGCTCTCCACCTTCCTCTTCCTCATTCTACTTTGGGTTTCCTTTGTCGTGTTGGTCTTCTCTGATGTAGGGGTTGGTAGGTTCTTAATTTTTGTGTTTGGGCTAGAGTAGGAGTGCAAGTGTTTTATGTGGATGAGCATTGATGTTCCTGTTACCCAAATTTTTCATGTTATGTAAAATTAGCTATAGCTGGAGTAAATGAGGCTCCCACAAGGGTAGAGCCCAGCTTGTGAAAATCTTTAAATTTTCTAGTCTTGGTTGTGTCCTATGTAATCTTTTCAGCTCTCTGGTTTGCCTTGTTTATGAAAAATAACCTAAGTATGAAAAAAAACCTATGTATTGCATGGAAACCCTAGTTGTTTGTGACCTTTTCTAATTTGAGGTTACCTTTTCCAGGCCACTTAAATCCCTAACGCCCATGTATTTATTTCCTTTTTTGCACAGTCGCGAGATCTCCTACTGATATCAGCATATTCCTTTTTAGTCAAGAGATCAAGAGACTTGAGGGTGATGGAGAAACAATTCTAAATGTGAAGTGAAGATGAATGTTTTAGTCACTAGATCTCATGAAGAATTAGGGTTTTCAATGAAGATCTTGGGATCTAGCGCAGGCCGTCCGATTTAGAAGAAAACAAAATCAACGATGGTCGAGTGATCTCATGATGAAAAGTAAAAGGTCAAAAAGATCAAGTGACCATGAGACTTTAGTTGCTAAGTCTCTAGATAATAAGCAAAGGTCAAATATGAGTTGAAAATGGCTCAGTTGGGAGATCTCATGATTTGACTGTGGTTAAGTAAATCATCTAGCAACTTGGAGATTAATCAATCACTAAGTCTCCAGATTCTTCATGGTTAAGAATGGGTTAAGTCAAGATCAGTGTTGATGTCAGTGTTAGAGGTGACGAGGTAGTGGTAAACAAATGTTAAAGTAGCACGTGGAAATAAGTGGGCCCAAGTTCTATGCATTCAATCAGGTGATCTCCGGATCCCAACAGAATATTCAGATTTATCTCACGGTTATGAGACTTCTTTCAGTCGCTTAGTCTAGTGAAGGAAAGGAATATGCCAAAATTATTCAGAGACTCAGTGACTACCATCGATGATAAAGGATATCTAATGCTTTTCGCTAGGTCTCGTGATGGAATCAGGGTTAAACAAAATGATCAGAGATCACGAGACTGTTTAGTCGCTAGGTCTCTGAAAGAACCATGGTTAAGGATGATTCAAATCTGAGTGAAGGTTGAATGTCAGTGCAAATGTAATCTCCGTGCAACTAAGAAAACATCCAACAGTTGGCGATATGGATTGAAGAGAAGATGCAGTCAGTTTAATGTATGATCCATTGCGTCATGGTACTGTTAACCAAATTTTTCCATTCCCATACAATTTGGCCATCCTCTGTGTTTTCCCGCCCAAAAATGGCTAGGCCCTTTTCAAAATCTTGCTTTTATGTCTTATCGCGCAGTTGCGATCCATGTAAGTCAATATCTTTAAGTTGTGCGACTGCGCGACGAGTTGTTTAAATGGTCCTCGCGCAGTCGCGAGCTATCTGTGTCAGGTCATTCAAGCTATGCGACTGAGCGGGTCAGTGTTTCAATGATGCGTCGCGGAGTCGCAATGTCTGTTCCATGACAGGTTTCAAGGTTGCAAGTGTGCGACGAGCTGAAGGAGATGGTCATTGCATGCTCGCTGATCAAATTGGGCAAATAAAAAAGAGCTCACGAGTGCGCGATTAAGCAGAAAGTGGTGCCCATCGCCCAGTCGCCGGGAATAAAGATAATTCAAAGATCAACCTGCGAGTAGGCGACGAGCTAGACTAAAGGTCATCACGCAGTTGCGACCTACATTCATGTTGTTTTGTTCTGTACGCGAGTGTGTGACGAGTCATTTTAATGATGCATCGCGTAGTTGCAATGCCTGGCTCAAGTCAGAAAAGGAGCTTGCGGGTGTGCGACTGAAGAAAATAAGGAAGCTGTCGCCCAGTCGCCGAGCAGTTCAGATAAAGTAAAAGGAGCTCGCGACCGAGTGACCAAAGGAGCAGATGAGCTCATCGCGCACTCGCCAATGTATCAAGATAAACAAAAATTAACTCATGGGTACGCGACGAGAAGAGAGAGATGGTCATCACGCAGTCGCTGGACAAGAAAAGGTAAGAAGAAGTGGCTCATGAGTGCGTGACCAAATGGAAAATGGATGTTGTCGCACACTCGCGCATGAAATGAAAGACAGAGTAAAACCTGGGCGACTGTGCGACGCAGGGATAAATAAAAAAAAGAAAGAACATTGGCGCTCAGTCGCAGAAAGGAAAGTGTTATAAAGATAAGGCTTGCGGGTTTGCGACCAAAGGAAAAGCCAGCTCGTCGCTCACTCGCCGAGTAATAAGGATGAATGAAAAGGAGCTTGCGACTGCGCGATTGGAGTATACAGATGAATTGTCACTCAGTCGCGCATGATTAAAAGACAGTTTAACACAGCCTGCGACTGTGCGATGATGTTGCAGATGGAAGTCTTCATGGCTCAGGTTGTCTCAGTTTGTAGAATAGAGAGAAAATTTAAGGTACGACCAAGTAAAAGGAGAATACTTCTCGAAGGAAAAATCAGATATTTTGCAGAAGATCATATTTTTGAAGGGATCAGAGCATACAGTTGATAAGCCTATAGAAGAGTTATTGTATTTCAAATACTTTTCGTAACTCTTCTAGAGGGATATGACCGCTTCTACAGAGGAGCATTTATGTTGATATTTTGAAGAGATGACTTTCAGAGGCTAAGCGGTGGCTAGACAAGAAAAGGATCTGATCAGGAAGTTATTGCTAAAAGAGGCAGTTGGCTTTAAAGTTGTATAAAT
>MU227248.1:1871882-1889121 GCA_018584345.1 Thuja plicata | reverse complement strand
TTTACTCATGACCTGGTTATGAAATATTTATGCATGCCTATACAGGGGACTTGTGTTTTACTTACAATTCAGAGTTAGTTTACCTAGGGGTTTATCCTGTGTGTGTTATGTTTTCATGCCAATTTCGGTGCATCACCTAGTAGGTAGTTTGCTTTCAGTCATTTTTCCTTTCAAGCAATCCTTCTATCCCTTTCCCTCAAAAGTTTTACTTTCTTGTTTAAGAAGCAAATTAAGGTGATTATCCAAGAGGAACCAACCTAGAACCTGGAGGTCTCATCTCAGTTAGCATAGGTCCCACAACCTGGAGATGATTCCCTTGTTATACTGGATTATCAAGACCAAGAGAGCTTGAGATCAGAGGCACAAATTCAGTGTATAACAGGTACCACGTGTCCTAGGTGGGCCAGAGTGTCGTCAAAAAAGGAAAGGGCTGAATGGAGGACAAGTTAGATCTAATCTAACAGTTGGCGCAAAGGATTATGGTGAAGATGCGCACACAATAAATATCAAGGGATTGCACCATGCTGCCACGTGGGTTAGTCTGATGCAGGTTAAAGCTGGGTTAAGGCAACGAATATAAGATGAAGATTGACGATTGTGTTTTAAACAAGAGATAAGGTATTTTCAGAGCCATTGATACAGAGATCCATGCCTTCTTTGACCGTTAAAGGTTTAAATATTCAAAAATATGAATATCTGATTCTCAGAGTTCATGGTGGTGGCGCAATTTCTCAGGAATTTGACAAAGAGATGGATTGGGCCAACTTCTCAGAGCTGCATTAATGGAAAATTAAGATATTCAAAGGCATATCATATCATTTTAGATATTTCATGATACAGTTATGAGCAGAGTTGACAGTATTAGCGTTTCTAATTTTTCTATTGCAAATGTATTGCAACCCTAATTCCTGAATTGAATTGTCTCCTTAGCCTACGTGCTAGAGGAGTAGTGTATATAAGTTAGTTTCAGAGCTTTTTAGCTTAGCAGATTTTTCGAGCTAGTGTAATATTTTTGTGGCATCTTCTCTGCCCCTAGGTTTTCATATGTTGTAATCTCTCATTGATTTTTAGATATTTCAAAGGCTTTTTGTGATGTTTTCTCTGTCCCTGGGCTTTCTTGTCTAAATTTCTCTTACTGAATTAGAATATATTGAATTATTTCAGAGAAATTTTGGAGTTCCTGAACCCTCTTTATTTTTGCAATACTATGTACTATTGTGGATGATCTGATTTAGATGAGTTTGTAGATATTCTTTAGTCCTCTATCATTTTGTCTCATTCCTGTGCCTGATTGCAAAAGTGGATGTTTGTTTGCAGGTCATAGTCTGTGTCTACTCATAGTGAATATTCTATTGTTTGTGAAATTACTTCTTTCCCTAAATAGCCTTTGTCTATCTCAGACCTCTCTATGAAATACTTATGCAAGCCTATCTAGAAATTTGTTTTCTATTAGATCCAAGGTTTCATGCTGAGATTAATTGCTATGTTGTAATTCATAAAATTACCTCCAGTGTATCACCTAGTAGGATAGTTTGCTTTCAGTTATTTCCCTTTTATGCATTCCTTCTATCCATTTTCCCTCAAGAGTTTACTTTCATGTTAAGAAGCAAATTTAGGTGTTTATCCAAGAGGAACCAACCTAGAACCTAGAGGTCTCATTTCAATTAGAAAAGGTCCCATAACCTGGAAATGATTCCCATGTTATACTAGATTATCAAGACTATGAAAGCTTGACCTAGGGTGCAAAATTTAGTGTATAACAATTCTGGCATGCCCAGTGGGACCACTACTAAGAAGTTCATTTTTAAAAGATTTTTCTATCATTGATTGCATAGTATAGACCTGAAAGAGGTTTCATTCTAAAAGTATATCTAGCGACTCCATTGGTGAAGAACAGAAGATCCAGTCTTGTTCAAAGTTTATTAGAAAGATTGAAACAAGAAGCTCAAAGATTTTTGAGTTCTTGCAGCTTCCCTTAACAAGAAAATATAAGGGGAGATCATCTCAAAGAACACACCCTACAAGGAGGGTACAGTCTACACTACCTGATACTTCAGAGAGGAGACCTTTGCCTTTTCATTTCAGAAGAAGAGGAATATCCTTAACTAGAGAGCTACAAGAAGATTCAACTCCACCGTTAAATACAACTCACATAGTTGTTGTTCAGCAAATCACAGCTCCTGCAATGGCTAGACAGTTTTCCTTTGCACCCTTCAACCAAGAAAGTCTTTTAAAATTTACTCAACATCATGATGTACCCTTGGTAGCACTCAAAAGTCTACCTGATTTCATAGGTGAAGGACAGACAACATCTTTTGAGCACATAAGAGATGTGACTATTATATGTAGTATACACAATATCACAGAAGAAGATGTGGCTACCAAGCTATTAGCAACCTCTTTTAAAGGTAAGGCCTTAGAATGGTTTATAATTCTTGCTATTGGTTATATTAATTCATGGGATGGATTAGGAGATGCATTAAGTAAATACTTTAAGGATAAATTAGACAATATATCTTTATTTGAGAAACTAACAACCATAAAGAGATATCCTCAATAACAAATGACAAATTTTAATAATAGATTCCTTAATACATGGAATAGAATTCTAGTCTCAGTAAGGCCATCATCTGACCATGCCTTCTTATACTTCTTGCAAAGTTTGAATGGTCAAATCTCTATTATGATCCAATCCATGGGAGGTACCTCGTTACCTCAAGCTTTTTACATAGTTATCAAGGCTGAAAATTGTTTAATCCAGGCAGGCATGATAGCCAGAAGGCCACCCATGCCTATCTTTCCTAATCTTCATCCCAGTGCACCTCTGTAAATACCTCCTTTTCTCCCTATACCCACCATAGGAGTACCTCAGGCTAGCACTAACAATGAAGATTTAAAGGCGGGTTTCACTCAAGAACTGTAAGAAATGAGGAATAATTAGCAAGAAATGACCAACTTATTGCAAACTATGACCAAGGAGTTGACCAACTCAAAGAAATAGGATCAGGGGAGTAGACCATCCTATCAATAGCAGAATCAAGGTTCTAATCAGTAGTATCAAAATCAAGCACAGTCTTACCTGCAGAGTAGGCCACCATATCAAGGAGGTTATCAGGGATAGAGGCAAAATTTTAATCAAAGGCAATTCCAACCTTATAATCCGACACCTCTTAACTCTGCAAATCCAGTCAGGGATGTGGTCCCAAGTCAAAATAATCTTGTTGTAGAGATGGAATGGTTCTATCCATGTAGTCAGTCCCATAACCAGACAACATGCTTAAATGGGAGGGTACACCAAGCACTTATGGTGCAAAGTGCTTCAAATATACAATCAGAGGCTTCTTTTAGTGAGCCACCTCTTCAGAAAGAAGCACAACATGATGAGACTGCTCTCTTCAATTGGGAGGAACAAGATTTCAATGGAGTGAATAATGAGTCTCCAATTACGGCCAACACTAGATCTAAAAGAAGGGCTCAAGACATAGAGAAAATGGGAGATAGGGCTAAGGCTTCTACATCGGTAGAATCTTCACAACCATTTACTCATATCATACTGAAGAAGGTCCCCATCATTCCAATCAAGGAAAATCAACCTTCTAAGGAGGTTGAGCCTATCATAGTGAAAGGACACCAAAGAGTACACACAATAATGCCTTTCAACATTGTGGACAATATGAAGAAAGTAAATGTCACTATGTCTATGTGGGAGTCTTTGGATATTCCAGGGCAGCTTGAAATCTTGAAGAAGGCTATGGGTGAAGTGTCAACTCCTCAACCCACAAAAGATACAACAAAGCCAGTGTTTGTCAACACTGATCAAGAAAAGGAGGTTCCAAGAAGCAACTCCAAATAAAATACCATTCAAGGCAGGAACTTGAAACCACCTCCCTTTTATGTATCTTTAATTATTGGAAAATCTTTAGTACATAATTGTATGGTAGATAGTGGAGCTACTAGCATTTTCATGCCTAAGAAAGTGGTTGATCAATTGGGATTGAAATATGAACTTTTTCAAAAGAGGGTTACCCAGCTTGATGGTTCCTTAGTAAACGCAATAGGTGTAGCCAAGGATACCAATTTAATCCTCCATGCTAGCCCCAATTTCTCTATTCTACTTGACATATACATCATAGACCTCCCTGCCTTATTTTCCAAATGCTTATCAAGGGAGTTTACAGCCAAGATAGGAGGCTATCTTTCTTCCGACTGGTCTCACATGCTTTTCCATACAAGATATGGAACTAAGGTTACTATCAAGTCCGAATCATTGGCAGCACACCACATAGAACCTTAAATGTCCAATGTACTCAATACAAGCTACCTTGCACTTAATAGTAATGACTTCCCAATCATCAAAGAAACAAACACTAAAATAGAAGGTATCACAGATATCTATCTAGATGATTTAGAATCCAAGAGAGCTTCAAAGGCCCAAGCCAACGTTATTTAGGATACTAGTTTGGGAAACTATTTGTTACAAGAACATGAATCGATAGAGCCAAATCTTTTTAAGACAGATACTGAGTCAGAGGATCAGAAAAACCAAGATTGGGAGCTATACTTTGATGGTGCTAGAAGAAAACATGGTGCTGGTGGTGGTGCTATGTTAGTCTCTCCTAGTGAGGAGAAGTATTATACATCCTTTAGGTTCAGTTTCTCTTGCACTAGCAACACTGCTGAATATGAGAGCCTAGTGAATGGATTAGAATGGGCAAGAAAGAGAGGGATCAAAGCCCTAAAAGTTTATGGTGATACTAAGTTGTTCGTCAGCCAAGAAAGAGAGATAAGTGCAACCAAAAGTGATACAATGAGATCATACAAGCATCAATTTTGGGATGCTATAGAAGATTTCCATGCTTTCAATATTGTTGCTATCCCTAGGAATCTAAATCAGAATGCAAAAAGATTAGCTGTTGTTGGATCTCAGTATGATATCCCTAATAGAATTTCAAAGGAGAGAGACCAACAACATATTAAAGTGATTTTCATACCTTCTATCCCTGATAATAATATTAATTGGCAAGTGTTTGACAATGATGAACGGGTAAAAGTACAAACCTGTGTCACACTTTTACAAAGGAAGAGGACCATGACATGCAAAATTGTTAAACTTTAATGACATAAAAGTGGCATTTGTGTTTAGAATTTGAAAATGATGTAAACTAATGAAATGTGTAAAATTGGATGTAGTTTATGCCTATAATTTTTTAAATTTTTTTTGAATAAGCATTGACCTAGATTTTAAATTTTTGAAGTCCATTTTTTAATTTCTCAAAAAATGCTGAAAAATGTAGGGTCTAGTTCCCTCCAACTAAATATATCCAAATAATCTTTTTTTCCTCTGATTTTAGAATATGTTTTAGATGACATGTACATCTAGTGCATAAAAAAATAAAGATTGGTTTTTGGTATATATTTTGTCTGTTATAACTATTCAAAGTCAGAGTTACCCGAAATTAATAGTTTTTTTCTCCCTCCACATTTTTCCTAGCAAATCTAAAACAAATACAAAAAAAATTACATATTCTTGAAGAGGACTCTCTCCTCTAGTGTTAAATATAAGTTGTAAATTTTTCCGACATGATTTGCTATTTTTTTTATTTTTTTGAACGAGCGTGTTCTTCAATGCTAAAATACCTACTTGGAGTTTTTTCAAACTATAATATATTATATGTAATCAAAACACAATAAAAATTATATGACCATAATCTAGACTTTGATCTCTACAAAAGGGTATATTTAGATTTTAAAAATGGTTGAGTTTTGATGAAGAAATTAGTTGCCTAAGTGAGAAGTTTTGTAATTTTGAAATTTTTGCCTATTTGGCTGCCACATAGACAGTTTCAATCGAAACAGGTTCGGCTAGAACTAGTTCGGCTGAACCTGTTCTAGCCGAACCCCTCTATATAAATATATGCCAATTCTTCATCGATAGAACATAGTTAGCTTATATTTACTCATTAATTTTTTATCGAAACTGGTCTGGCTGAACCAGTTTCAACCGAAATGCATTTGCCACATCGACGCCACATGGCACCATGTTTGTACCACATATGTACAGCCAAAAATAGTTTGGCCAAAATAGTTTCGGCCGAAACAATTTTGGCTGAAACTATGAAAATGGTCCTCAAGTGCGACACAACTTTGTACTTTTACCTGAACAAATTCTACAGTTCTTATTTGAAGAGGATGTTTTCTCATAACATAACCAAGATAGACTAATGCATAACTATGGTGATCAAGAGATACATCTCAGATCTAATAAGATACCCAAGGGTCTTGTCACCTTAGAAGTTGTATTCAATAAAGATGATCAAGTTAAGAGTAGTAATACTGGCCTGGTGGTCCAACAAGAATATTGTACTGAACTAGAGTTGGAGCTAGGTAAAAGTCTACAATTTGGGAAGGTAAATACTGATTCAGAAAAGTAGGCTTATACCCAATATTTCAAGATTTTAGTGATATATTTGCATGGAAATATGAAGACCTCAAAGGTTTTAATCTGGCCCTTTCTCTGTATACCATTTAATTAGAACCAAACGCCAAACCAGTGAAGCAAAAGCAAAGGCCTGTCAACCCCAAGATTGAACCACTTATACACAAAGAAGTGCTAAAACTTATTAGAAGTGGAATTATTTACCCCATCAAGAATACTAGTTGGGTTTCCAACCTTGTTCTTGTTAGGAAGAATAATGGAGAACTCGGGCTATGTGCTGACTTTAGGAACCTTAATAGGGAATCCCTAAAATATCACCATCCTCTGCCATCTATGGAGCAAATTCTGCAATGTGTTTTTGGATCTGAGAGATTTTCATTACTGGATGGCTATTCAGGATATAATCAAATCCCGGTTCATGAAGAAGATCAATATAAGACTGCATTTACAACCAAGTGGGGAACCATGGCTTATCAAAAAATGCCCTATGGTTTGTCTAATGTAGGTGCTACATTTCAAAAGGCAATGGATATGGCCTTTAAAAGCCTCATGTACAATTTTGTACTGGTCTATTTAGATGACATAACTATTTACTATAAGCATGTTGCAGACCATACCAAACATCTAAGGAAAAAATTTTAAAGATGTTGAGAGTTTGGGATATCTCTTAATCCCAAGAAATGTGTGTTTGCAATTCATAAAGGGAAACTATTGGGATATGTAGTATCCAAGAAAGGAATTACAGTAGACCCTAAGAGGATTATAGCTATCTTAGAGCTCCCACTTCCACATCACAAGAAAAGTCTCCAATCTTTCATAGGAAGGATTAACTTTGTTAGGTGTTTCTTACCTAATATTGCAGATTTATTAAAGCCTTTGACATACATGTTAAAGAAGAATTCAGCTTTTGGCTAGAGCAAAGAAGGGAAGGCTAATTTCCAAGCTATTAAAGAGGCTTTGATAGAAGCTCCTGCTTTGCTAAACCCAAATTTCAGTAAGAATTTTATCCTTTATGCTTATGGAGGATCTAATGCCATATCTGCAATGTTGACCCAAGAAAATTCTGAAGGATTGGAGCAGCCTATTGATTTCTTTAGCAAAGGCTTAGAAGAATATGAAAAGAGATATTATTTTGTGGAAAAACATGTACTTGTTGTGGTGAAGAGCCTAAAAAAGTTCAGATATATATTGACTCATAGCAAGGTACACTTAAAGGTTACTCATCCAAGTGTCAAAGAGTTCTTGCTTTCTAAAGACCTAAATGAGAAAAGGGTTGGTTGGATTACTAGAGTGATGGAATATGACATTGACATCCAAACTACCAAGCTAGTTAGAGGAACAGGTCTTTGTGAGTAGTTGACAGAGGATGAGGGTCCAAAGGATTCAGAGAAAATGATTGCATCCTTAATTATGCATTCAACAGAAGAACATGCCAAGGCAGCAGGTTGGTTTCCTAACATGATTTTTTACCTAAAGATAGGACAATGCCCTATAGATTTAGATTCAGCCAAGAGAAGGTATTATAGACTACATTCTATCCCCTTTGTGCTGATAGATGAGATTATCTTTAGAAAAGATCATAATGGTGTCCTTCTTAGATGCATTTATTCAGAAAAGATAGCAAAAGTCCTATTTGAATTTCATGATGGACCTTCTGGAGGTCATTTCTCTCCTAAGACTACTACTTTTAAAATCATGAGGGTTTGATACTATTGGTCATCTATCTTCAAAGATAGTCATGATTATGTGAGAAAATACATTAAATGTGCCATGTTTGTGGGAAAATAGAGGCTTGTAGCTCTGCCCCTTCAGCCCATCAAAATAGAGAAACCTTTCATGAGATGGGGCATAGATTTCATTGGTGTGATTAATCCTCCATCTAGTGTAGGCTATAAGTGGATAATCACTACAACTGATTATTTCACTAGATGGACAGAAGTTGTTGCATTAAAAGAAGCAAATGAGAGTGTTGTCCTCAACGTTTATGATGACATTATTTAGAGATTTGGCACTCTAGACTCCATCATATTAGATAATGCATTAACATGTATAGGCCTAAGAGTGACTGAATGGGCAGTCAAATATGGTGTTTATTTGAACACAAGTTCAAACTATTACCCTTAGGGAAATGGTTTGGCAGAATCAACTAATAAGAACTTGATTAGGATAGTCAAGAAGACCCTACAAGATAACCAAAGAGATTGGCAGACCAAATTGAAATATTCCTTATGGTTAGATAGAATTACCCCAAAAAATATCATTGGAAATTCTCCATACAGGTTAGTGTATGGAAGAGAATATAAGTTGTCCATTTCAACCGAACTGCCAGGTTTGGACTTAGCTACTCAATATGTCTTGTCTGAAGAAGGAGATCCTTTGCAAATTAGGTATGCTCAGATTATGGAATTACAAGAACACAGAGATAAATCCATGAAAGATATGGAATTCCATCAAATGCAAACTAAGAAAAATTTTGATAAAAGAGCCAGGGCCAAAAATTTCAAAGTTGGGGATGTGGTCCTCAAATGGGATGAATTCAAGGCCAAGCCTGGCAGACATACTAAATTTGATTCCTTCTGGAGAGGTCCATTCATTATCATAGAATGGAAGGAGTGTAATGCATTTCAGCTATCAACTATCCCTTGCCCATTTCTATGAATGGATTCCATTTGAAGCCTTGTTTTGAGGTTTGTCCTTCCTTGTAAATATTTGTGAAGAAGTTTCCCTATTTTCTATTCTTGTTGTCTAGGTTAGTTTCCTACTTTTCAAGAAGTGCTCACACAGTTAGTAGTTCCTCCTCCTAGTTTCAATCTTTTCTAGAAGGTTTTTTTTTTCTTAGAGGATGACTCACCCAATAGATGTCAAAGGTCACTGGTTCTCAATGTCTAGTAGGCAGACATCTAACAAAAATCACCAAGAATGTTACCCAAATTTTCCATGTTATGTAAAATTGGCTACAGGTGGAGTAAATGAGGCTCCCACAAGGGTAGAGCCCAGCCTGTGAAAATATTTAAATTTTCTAGTCTTGGTTGTGTCCTCTGTAATATTTTCAGCTCTCTGGTTTGCCTTGTTTATGAAAAATAACCTTAGTATGCAAAAAACCCTATGTATTGCATGGAAACCCTAGTTGTCTGTGACCTTTTCTAATTTGAGGTTACCTTTTTTAGGTCACTTAAATCCCTAATGCCCATGTGTTTATTTCCTTTTGTGCACAGTCGCAAGATCTCCTAATGATATCAGCATATTCCTTTTTAGTCAAGCGATTAGGAGAATTGAGGGAGATGGAGACACATGTCTAAATGTGAAGTGAAGATGAATGTTTCAGTCGCTAGACCTCATGAAGAATAAGGGTTTTCAATGAAAATCTTGAGATCTAGCACAGGCCGTCCGATTCAGAAGAAAAGAAAATCAACGGTGGTCGGGTGATCTCATGATGAAAAGTAAAAGGTTAAAAATATCAAGTGACCATGAGACTTTAGTCACTAAGTCTCTAGATAATAAGCAAAGGTTAAATATGAGTTTAAAATGGCTCAGTTGGGAGATCTCCTTATTTGACTATGGTTAAGCAAATCATCTAGCGACTTGGAGATTACTCATTCGCTGATTCTCTAGATTCTTCATGGTTAAGAATAGGTTAATTCAAGATCAGTGTTGATGTCAGTGTTAGAGGTGACGAGGCAATGGTAAACAAATGTTAAAGTAGCACATGGAAATAAGTGGGCCCAGGTTCTATGCATTCAGTCAGGTGATCTCCCGATCCAAGCACAATATTTTGATTTATCTCATGATTATGAGACTTCTTTTAGTCTCTTAGTCTCATGAAGGAAAGGAATATGCCAAAAGTATTCATAGACTCAGTGACTACCGTCGATGATAAAGGAGATCTAACGCTTGTCACTAGTTCTCGTGATGGAATCATGGTTAAACAAAATGATCAGAGATCACGAGACTGTTCAGTTGCTAGGTCTCTGAAAGAACCATGGTTAAGGATGAGTCAAAGTGGAGTGAAGGTTGGATGTCAACGCAAATGTAATCTCCATGCAACTAAGAAAATATCCAACAATTGGCGCTGTGGCTTGAAGAGAAGATGCAGTCTATTTAATGTATGAGCCATTGCGTCATGGTGCCACGTGTCCTAGGTGGGCTAGAGTTTCGTCAAAAAAGGAAAGGGCTAAATGGAGTACAAGTTAGATCTAATCTAATGGTTGGAACAAATTCTTATGGTGAAGATGTGCACACAATAACTATCAAGGGATTGCACCATGCTACCACGTGGGTTAGTCTGATGCGGGTTAAAGTTGGGTTAAGGAAATGAATATAAGATGAAGATCGACGGCTATGTTTTAAACAAGAGATAAGGTATTTTAAGATTCATTGATACATAGATCCGCACCTTCTTTGATCGTTAAAGGTTTAAATATTCAAAAATATGAATATCTGATTCTCAGAGTTCATGGCGGTGGTGTGATTTCTTAGGAATTCGACAGAGAGATGAATTGGGTCGACTTCTTAGAGCTGCATTAATGGCAAAGTAAGATATTCAAAGGCATATCAAATCATATCAGATATTTCATGATGCATTTATGAGAAGAATTGACAGTATTAGGGTTTCTTATTATTCTATTGCAAATATATTGCAACCCTAATTCCTAAATCAGATTGTCTCCTGAGCCTGCGTGCTAGAGTAGTGTATATAAGTTACTTTCAGAGCTTTATAGCTTAGCAAATTTTTCCAGCTAGTGTAATATTTTTGTGGCATCTTCTCTGCCCCTAGGTTTTCATATGTTGTAATCTCTCATTGATTTTTAGATATTGCAAAGGATTTTTGTGACATTTTCTCTGTCCCTGGGATTTCTTGTCTGAATTTCTCTTAGGGAATTACAATATATTGAATGATTTCAGAGAAATATTAGAGTTCCTAAACCCTCTTTCTTTATGCAATACTGTGTACTACTGTGGATGATCTGATTTAGATGTGTTTGTGGATGTTCTTCAGTCCCCTATCATTTTGTCTTATTCATGTGCCTGATTGCAAAAGTGGATGTTTGTTTGCAGGTCATAGTCTGTGTCTACTCATAGTGAATATGTTATTGTTTGTGAAATTACTTCTTTCCCTGAATAGCCTCTATTTATCTCAGACCTCTCTATGAAATACTTATGCGAGTCTATCTAGAAAGTTGTGTTCTATTAGATCCAAGGTTCATGTTGAGATTAATTATTGTGTTGTAATTCATAAAATTACCTCTGGTGTATCACCTAGTAGGATAGTTTGCTTTCAGTTATTTCCCTTTTATACATTCCATCTATCCCTTTTCCCTCAAGAGTTTACTTTCATATTAAGAAGAAAATTTAGGTGATTATCCAAGAGGAACTAGCCTAGAACCTGGAGGTCTCATTTCAGTTAGCAAAGTTCCCACAACCTATAAATGATTCCCATGTTATACTAGATTATCAAGACTACAAGAGCTTGACCTAGGGTGCAAAATTTAGTGTATAATAGTTCCCAATTCCTTTCTTTTCCTCTCTCAATGATGGGATCCTTCTTCTTTGTTGGTTTATTCTATCCTGGTTACATCTCCTATTGAGGTGGAGGGAACTTCTATGGAGGTGGAGTTTTGTGTGGCTAAGAAGATAAATGCTCTCCTTAGTTTTCCTTCTCTCGGTATGTTGTCTCTTATTGAGGTGGAGTGTATTACTACGGGTGTAGGCTATTCTGGAGGCAAGTGTTTCATTCTAAAATTTAGGGGAGCCTTTCAAAATACCTTGATTGTAACTCTTATGTCTGTCTGGTTGGCCCTTCATTGTCTTTTTTTAGTTACTATTTTAGGTTAAGGGTACCTAGAAAAGAACCCTTTGATCTCATTTAAGGTTTAGGGATCCTTGTAAAACTCGATATTTAAGTTGTAAGGTTGAGGCTCCTTTTGTTTTTGCAGCCAATGCTTTGTATAGTAAATTTTTTGGGGGGTTGCTCTTGATATTTGGACTAATGTTTCTGTTGTTTTGTAAATTCCAATCTTAAATAGTTGTTTTCTTTTGCGGAGTTCTAGATCCCACTCAAATTTTGTTTGTAAAGGGTTTTTGGTCCCTTCAAAACCTTTTTCCTTTAATCTAAAATATGTTATTTTTTGGGTAACTATATTGAATTTCTATAGAAAAATGATCAAAGAGGTGATGCAAGAGAACAAGTAGCTTTTTGGTTTGTGAAGAAGGATGCAAAGCGTCAAAGTTCCTACCAAAGTTAAATGTAATTTTTTGAAATCTAATGAGTAAGCAATTGAAGTTTTAGTTGTTCACACAAATACGATCAATATTAGCATATGTTAGAACATGACATTAATAACATATTATATTTCAATAAGATTAGATGTCAATGAAGCATATACAAAAATATATTATATATACAATCTTAATATTGACTTGACAAAACACTATAGAGGAGCCAGTAAGTATAGAGTAGCATGTAGTACATATTATTGTTTACACAGTGAGTCAATTTGGATCTTATATAATGGATGTAAAATATGCATGTCCACTTGTTATTTGATTTACACTCTCTCTCTTACAACCAACATAACTTGTAACTTGATGTAGCAAGTAATAGTTTTCATAATGATAGATATCCATGAATTTTTTGTGTTTTTGAGAACCTGCAAATTTGGTATCATGGATTTTGTTAGATAATAGTAAATGTGTTGAAGGAGATATTGAATTTAAATTTATGAATGAGAAAAGAATTTGCAAGTTTTTATGTTTACTTTTTGGTGGGTTTCATTTTTCAATCTTCAATTGTGGTGGCATGTGTGATGGCGTTGCTATAGTTGATTGTGAATCGCCCTTTGATGGAGAAGTCACAACGATAAAAAATTATAATACTGCAATGTTATCTACCATTTTCAACAACTGGTTTTAAAATCGCTATATAAATAACTATTTTATTGGATTTACCAAAACGTATGGGCTAAACAAAGAAGAAAATAAGGAATGTAACAAAGATGGGTTAATTGTTAAGTATTCTTCTTTATATATAAAAAGAAAACTTATATCACCAACTTAAATTCACACTAATTGGTTTTATTAAAAAATTGAAGGTAATTATAATTTATAAATACCATAGTCTTTACCTATAAACAATTGGAATATAACCCATTTAGAATCATTTCCAACAAACAGAAAATAAATCAAGAGCTTCTCCGAAATCCAAACTAAGCTTCTAGAGCCCGCCCTACATTTTAACTTAATACGTATTTTGGTCGGCAGAAATCAAACGTATCAAGAATTAATTTCTCTACAGAAATAAATATGATACACATTCAACAGGTAATATAATATCTCAAATATGGTTCCTATAGGCATGTGAGCGAAGTTGCAGAAAGTGATCACAATGTAAGAAATGAATTAGTTAACCATTTCACCATATCAAAATATTAGTTTTAAATGAATTTTTCCTTGTGCTCACAACAATTTTGTGGATGAAACCATGGTAGTCAAAGCTAGAAACCATCCAACAACAAGAAACCATCCATGAACAAATTACGGGGAGCAGTTACAGTTTAGCACCACAGGAGGCTAATAGAATCAAGACTGCAGAAGAGGGTGCAAGTGACACGCTGGTAGGAAACATAGCATCGAAAGGAATGAAAAGGATAAATGCCAATCAAGAGAGGGAAACAAATTTAATACAGATGAAGAACCTAAATACTATGCAGTTCCAAAATTGAAATAGACAGAGCAGCTTACGATGACTGGTCAAAATTAATTACTCACCTTCCCCTAAATGAATGGGTAAGCTGATCTTAAATTTTGTGATAAGGTAGTTTGACTTTCATGTAGCGTACAACACAAAATGCATAAATGTTGATTTTATCTTCTTGGTAAATAAATAAAAGAAAATTTACCCCTCCTTTTAGTTTCAAAAAAATACAAATGCATAAATGTTGATTTTATCTTCTTGGTAAGTATACACAAGAAACATTACCCCTGATTTTAGTTTAAATAAACATAAGAAAAATAAAAGAATATAGAAACATATTATTAATCAATGTAACTTTTTTTGGATATAAGTCACCATTTGTATTTATGAGGCATAGGAAAATCTACGTAGACTTTGCTAGTAAACAACAAATGTCCAACTTTGCATTAAGTAGAAATAGACAACTTAGAACGACAAGGAATAAATACAACTTTATGTCTCTTCACAGGTTGTGGTTGTCGATATTTCTATCTTTTTTTTCATTTGAAATCTATTTTTTTCAAAATTTGAACTCACTATTAAAGTTTTAGCCAATAAGGAAAGAGTTGAAAAGGTTTTTCAAAATATGGACAAATATGATAAAATATGAGCTATAGACTTCTAGTGTAAAAACTTTTAATTGTGTCTAATGATTGGCAAGACTAATTGGTAGAAAAGATGCAACGAATGGATATAAGTCACCATGTGTATTTATGAGGCATAGGAAAATCTAGGTAGACTTTGCTAGTGAATAAGAAATGTCCAACTTTGCATTGAGTAGAAAAAGACACCTTAGAATGACAAGGAATAAATACAACTTTATGTCTCTTTAGAGGTTTGGTTGTAAATATTTCTGTCATTTTTTTTCCATTTGAAATCTTTTTTTTTCCAAAATTTGGCCTGACTATTTAAAGTTTCATCCAATAAGGAAAGAGTTAAAATAAATTTTCAAAATATGGAAAAATGTGAGAAAATATGAACTATAGACTTCTAGCATAAAATATTTTAATTATATTTAATGATTGGCTAGACTAATTGGTAAAAAAGATGCAATGAATGCATTAGTGTCAGGTGCCTTGGCAGGAACTAATAAAGTGAAAAACATAGTGAATATATGCCCCTACAATAAAGAAACCACTAATTCAAATTGAGAGTGATTGACTTTAAGGTAGATAGTAATACATGTAAAGACAAGCACATTGTCACATTTAGTTTCTCCCAATATAGGAAAATTGAGGTGATGTCACATACAACAAGGACGCAAAGCGTCAAAGTTCCTGCCGAAGTTAAATGTAATTTGTTGGAAGGTAATGAGTAAGAAATTGTAGCAATTAAAGTTTTAGTTTTGGACATGAAATATGTTTTAGAGTACTTGCAAATTCAATATTAAATATCCGTGATTTTTTTTTTGTTTTTTAGTACTTGCAAATTCTATAGCATGGATGTTGTCAGTGAATATCAAACAATTTCATTTTTCATTTTTTATTAATAATTACTAATACATTTAATATAAATATGTAATCTTTGAGTAGAAGCAAGCAAACACACATGCCCAAAATACAACTACTCTAAAAGTAAACCCACTTGGTTCAGTAACAATGAGATGGAAAGAATGCTTTCACACTATTTGTAAATTAAAATATAAGAATTTATTGTCTCATTTTTTTAAAGCATTGAATAAATATTTTGCTGATAATAATAACAAAAATGAAAGATGAATCTATAAACATAAATAACTCATCATTTAATAAAAAACTCAGAACCAATCGTTCCCTTATAATTTAAGTAAATAGAAAAAATGAAGAGAAAAAAATGATCAAACCTAGACTAAGAGGTACCTAAAACTACAAAGTAAAGGCACATATTTGAAGATGACACAATCACAAAGTTTGTAGAAAGGTTTTATCAAAAAATAGAGAGATGCGAGAGGGTGATCACAAAGAAAAATGAATTTGAAGCTTAAAAGGAAAGAGTTATAAATCCAAAAAAAACTTAGTGATTTTGGTATTAATAAGTATGAAATTAAGTTCATCTACTGGAATATGGCTTCAGATCTCTCGCAGCATCATAAAAAATGATAAACATGTATTGTTAAAAGAGAAAGCTTTCAAAATGTGTTAGTGAAGTTGGGAAACCATCTGCTAGAGATCCAGATTTCTTAAAATTGTGAAACTTATGTTCCAAAAATGTGCTCCATTAGCAATGACATGAAAATGATAAATAGCCATGACAAGCCTTACAATGCAACCCATGAATAGCTTTAAAATTCAATCTTTTGCCTATGCATGAAAATTGACACCTCTAAGGAAGTCACCTGTGAGAGATATTTGGGCAAGTTTGGAGAGAGTAAAACAATGAACATAAAAAGCATATTTTCCATTATATTGAAATGAATCATTTCCACATGATGGTAGAGAACAAGAAAATTTGGAACCATAGACACTGGAAGGAAAAACATGAATGAATCCCAAAACAGATGAAAATGGAATCACTAGACAAACTTAATGGAATTGCATGATGAGATGAAGATCTATAACTACAAATGATCATATTGAACACAATATTGTGTAGTATATGAATTTGCAGCCGAAATAAGGAATCAGACAAAGTCAATCAAACAAGAAAGGATTTTTTAGTTATTAATCATTACACAATAAGCATGTTCCACTGAAAGAACATAATATAGGAAAATTACGCTCAACTTACTATTGATTCGTGTCAGTAACAAGGGGAAAAATTGTTATAAATACCACCTTCATACTATTTAGAAGAACCATATAAACTGTGAATGGTTATGTAAGCTAAAGTAAATCCTAATGAAACATTAGAAAAGGAAGATAGATTTGCAGTAACCCAGCAAAGGAAAAGCAAACAGAAAAAAGAAAAAAAAAAAGAATTCACCTGCACAAAATCTCAGAAGATCAGACTACATAACCACTCTGCTCAACTCTCTACTTGTTTATGACAATTTGGAAGAAGGTTTGAGCACATATAGATGGAGAAAGATTCTCTACATTTAATGTGAAATGAATGCATCAACCAAAACTACCACTCACATATAAAAATCTGCAGCA
>MU227248.1:1839937-1871832 GCA_018584345.1 Thuja plicata | reverse complement strand
TGCATCAACCAAAACTACCACTCACATATAAAAATCTGCAGCAAAAATAATTGAAAATAATTCACAAACTCCACGAACAAATATTCATCTACAACATAAAGATAAGCTGAATTAAATTTTGGGAGATCGAATTTTAATATATGAGATCAAAAGGTCAAAAGTTGTCACATGTGTAATTAAATAGAAAAAGACTTACCTTTTATGATCAAAGACAAGAGAAGTAATGAGACACCTTATGCCAACCTGTATGTTACATCATTGTGGCAGAGAATTCAATTCTATGTGAAAGTTTTAATAAAAATAAAATTATTTTGCTTCAACCAAAAGTGAGTGAAAAACCATCCACTGACTATTCACTCATCCAACCAATCAGAGTAGACATAGTTCTTTTTATATCAAATTATTCAAATATACATATATGAGAACTATGGAGAAAAAATAATTTATTTGATTGGAATTTAAATTTTAGAAATTTGGTGATTTCATATTAGATTTTTTTTCAGAAAATATACAAGAAAGTCAAAATTAGTGACATATATAATAGTATATATTTCATTCAAGAAATTAATTCTATTTGACATTTGATGTGATGCAATGAATTGAGTAGATAAAAAATGGAATTTGAAAAAAGAAAAACTTATTTTTTGCACTAACTGTTTGCTATATAGACCAATCAAAGTATAGAGAAATGATATTTATATAATTATTGAAAATAAGAAATAAATATAGACTATAGACTTTTTGTTCAAAATATTTAATTCAATGTGATGATTGGTTAAACTAATAGAAAAAAATTTATGCATGAATGCATAAGTATCCTGCCTTGGCAGGAACTAATAAACCAAAATCATACAAGAGCTCATAAGGGATCTAATGATCTATGGGCAGTATGAATAAGTGATAAATCTGACATGTATATCAATATAATTTTTATGAATTGACGTCATCCCATAAATATAATTGAACTACAAGTATGAAAAATGAATAACACAAAAAGAACAAAAATCAATTTTGGCACAGCATGGATGAGTCATAAATGTCTCAATTCCTTCCATCATCCTCAAAAGATGAAACAAAATAATATTTACAACAAATAAATGAATGAAGGTACACAGAATAATTTCACAAGAGATGCACTCAAGTGCCAATTGAGGGGCCAAAAATTTACATTTCTGCAGAATCTGGTAGTTGTAACAATGGTGAAGCGTAGAATGTCGTGCAATTTTAATTTCATTTTTTTTACATTTACATTGGTTTTTATAGAGTTCATTTTATAAAAATGAGAAATAAAAATAAGTTAAATGTTTTTATTGGATTTTTATACAATTTCACCAAGCACAATTGTTTCATCATAAGTTATCTTCTTTTTTTTTAATTAAATGTTTCTATTGGATTTTTATGCAATTTCAATAGCACGATTCTTCATTATGAAGAATGGAAGGAAATATTATGTAATTATTACTTTTTACATATATACATTAATATTCCCACAAAAATAATAAAAACTTAATGTGAATAGATTATAAACCTATGTATATACCAAAATCTTGAACTAAAACAAATTTGGTTGGTTTTCTCCTCAAGAAGCTTTCACTTTCAATCAATACCTTATTAGATATGAACACATGTCTAATTTATAATAACTATGATGACTCTCTATGACATTCAAAAAAACAACAAAACATTAATATTAATAGAATTGAGATTTAACTTTAGATTGTGTATATAGTTTTTTTTACATGAGAAATGAAGATATTGTACTATAAGTTATGTTTTTATTAGAATTTTGTATCCATTCTTTTAAAATATTTTTAAATGTTATATTAATAAAATAATAAGTATAATTAGTTAATTATATGTTTAAATTTTAATAATATTAATACTTATTAATATGATATGTAAATTAGTGATTTTTAGAATATATATTATATGAATATTTTAGTAATATTATCAATTTTTTAAAATATTTAATAACATTATAAAAATATATTTATTTTTGAAATAATATATTTAAATATTTTTAACAATAAATTATATGTTTAATTTTTTTAAAAATATATTCTTATTTATTTTATTAATCACTATATAATAACATATATAATATAAAATTAACTCGTTTTGAGATATGAAAAAAATTATTAAGATTATTACATATATATTTTTACAAGCTAACAAATCACATTATTAAAATTTTCAACAATGATAATGTTTATTAAAAACTACTATTAATTATCTATAAAATCTATTATTAAAATATAATTTAAAAAACAATAATTATATTTATCATTCTCAAATTCTGTCAGTTTTCCTGTCAAATGCTTGTGACCTTCTGCAATCCCCTTTCCATTTGGAACTGATAGCCTCACGCTATGTGAAACTAGAGCTGCTCGGTGGGAATAAACTTGGTAGGGCATTGCAGAAGTATGATCTGTGGGGAGGTGTAGCTCTTATTGGTGGTCCCTTTCATCACCACTCGGCCCTCAATCATCATGGGGTTTACATGGTCCTTGAAAGCATTAAAAGATCTTTAGAGTGATAGTCCTTTAGGCCTATTGAAATTGTCTTGCCACAATTTAATGGCTCTCTTACTAAGGAGTGTGTGATTGGTGTGCATCAGGTAGTGTTTTCCCTCGTCGACCTCCTTGAGCAAGATCTCCCCCCATCTGTTTGGCCTTCTGATTCTCCCTCACAAGTCACTTCCTTGGCTGCTCAATCCATCCCGAACCTCAATTTGAATCTTGGTTTGGGTGGTGACACTACTCCTTTCTTTATGGAAGGCTAAAGATTTTTCTATTGTTGCAGGTTTTTTGTTCTGTTGTTTTTTGTCTACTGCAGGCATGCTACCATGCTGGAATCTTGATGGGAAACAGTTCTCTCTGAGCACTCAACATTTTTGGGATAATGTTTTTGATCATGGTTTATGTTGTGTATATATCTCAAATATGGTTTAGGGGTACTTTTCCTATGAGGTTTTGTAATGCCTAAGGGATTATTTTCTTAATAGATTTAGGGAGATTTGGATCTTGTGGTTTTTGCCTACATGCTTTTGTAATGCCTACGAGCCTATGTAATAGTTAGGGTTAGGCTTTTCTAGAAGGGGTTATTTTCTTTCTAAATGTAACTAGCCTCGGCTAGTAGGGGTACTTATAGCTTCTAAACTCTCATTTGTATTTGAGAAATGATCAGATTTTTTCTTTCTGGTTCTTTTCTCCAGGAGCTCTTTGAACCATTTTTATAATAATAATAATATATCAAGCGGCACTGCCACCTTTTTTTAAAAAAAATTATATTTATTAAAATCTTTCGATTATTTACCTATATTTATATTTTTAAAAGTTAAAATATAATGTAAATAAAAAAATTATATTTTATACATCTTAATAGAAATATTTTCTATAGCTTTTTCATGTAAACGTTGATACAAAATAATTTCACATACTTAAATCCAAAAATTTCCCCGAAAAAGAAACTACGTTCTGGATGCCCTTGTCGTATCTGCCAGCACCCTTGAGCCAATGGCTGGCTCCTGGCTCTGAAAGTTCTCCATTGAGATGGTCCCCACCATGTCCATTCCAGACAATGTCACCCACTTTCAAGTTTTTGAGGATGATCAACATATTTTGGCCTTTATGTCCAATGTTGGTGTTTTCAAGGATCAGATAGTGGAAGAAAGAGATCATGAAGATATTGGGCAGGGTGAAGAAGATGACGGGATCATAGAATTACCAACCAACACCATCCCTAAGGGGATGGTAGTGCTAGAACGTATCTTTGATTCAGACCCCCAGGGCTGGGAGAATATATCATCCTCCTCTGAGGGAGGAAAGTTTGAAAAAGTCAACATCGGTCAGGCCGGTGAAGAAAAATTTATGCATATTGGAACCTCCTGCTCCCCAGAGGAGTAGGAGAAGATTCTCATGGTTCTCCCAAAATATATTGATGTAATTGCGTGGGGGTATGAGGATCTGAAAACATATGACACATCCATCATGACCCATACCATCCCACTAAAACCATATGCTAAGCCTTTCCGACAGAAGTAAAGACCAGTAAACCCACTGATAGAGCCTCTAATCCATCAAGAGGTTCAGAAACTACTATCAGCTCGAATTATCTTTCCTATCCGACACACTACCTAGGTTGCAAACCTCGTCCCTGTGAGAAAGAAAAGCGGTGAAATCTGCCTTTGCATGGATTTTCACAATATAAACAAGGCATCTAAGAAGGATAATCACCCTCTCCCCTCGTTGGATGAGGTGTTACAAATCGTGAATGGATCTCAAATGATGTCCTTCCTAGATGGGTACTCTGGGTATAACTAGGTCATGGTTAAGTACGAAGATAGAGACAAAATGACTTTCACCACCAAGTGAGGAATGTTTTCCTACCGGAGGATGCCCATTGGCCTGATCAACACAGGGGCCACATTTCAAAAGGCTATGGACATTGTTCAAAGGCTTAGTCAACAGATGTATAATCATCTACATGGATGATTTAATTGTCTTTTCCTGGGATAGGCGTGATCATTCTGCCCACCTCACCCAAATTTGCAAGAGATGTCGCTGGTATGGAATATTTCTCAACCCCAAGAAATGTATATTCAGGGTCACTGAAGGGAAGCTTATTGGGACTATCATCTCTGAGAAGGGTATATCCATTGACAATGAGAGAGTTGAAGCACTGCTGAATCTACAGATGCCCGGCAGTAAGAAGGAAATGAGATCTTTCTTTGAAAAGATAAACATTGTCTGGCAGTTCATCACTGGATTCGCCGAGATAATAAAACCACTCAATGACATGATGAAGAAAGACATGAATATTTAGTAGATTCTGGAAGCAAAGTGGGCATTCGCCCAGATTAAGAAAACAATTGTGGAGGCACCAGTCTTGGCTAGTCTGGACTATTCCCTCCCATTCCATATATACTCCTTTGCTTCACCATATTTTGTCGCGGTATTTTTAACCTAGAAAGTCAAAGGGGAAGAATGACCAATAGATTTTATTAACTCCCCTTTTAAGAATGTTGAAGTTCGGTATTCATTGTTAGAAAAATAGGCCTTTAATCTTATCCGCACTGTGAAGAAATTCTGGCATTACATTCTCCAGAGCAAAGTGCACGCTATCATCCTGGACCAGGCTATCAAGTCTCTGCTCCTACAGAGTGAATTAGGTGAATGAGGGGGGAAATGGATGGCCATCATCTAAGAATATGATTCAAAAATGTAACCCATGAAGATAGTTCAAGGCCAGGGACTATGTAGAGCGATGGCAGAAAGAACTCCAGACATTGAATGCCAAACTTATACAGTGGATTCCATCACTCAAGATCCATGGTATACTAACCTGGTATACTTATTGTTGAATAAAAGATTCCCAAAGGGGCTACCCCCAAACAAATGTCACGCCTTGCGGCTGAAAAGTGCACACTTTATGGTAAAAAATGGAACACTTTTTCGCAGGAACTATGAAGGGATATACCTCTGGTGCATAGATAGGGACCAAGTTGCAAAAATGATTGAAGAATTTTATGGGTAGTTTGGAACTGAGAATGTCTCATCTGATGCCACTACCCATCAGATCCTCTGAGCTAGATACTATTGGCCCTACATCTTTAAGGATGTCTACACTCACGTTAGCAGATGCCAAACTTGTCAAACAGTGGCACATTGTGAGCGGAACTCGGTGATGCCTCTGCAACCGGTCTTCAAAGCTAGACCCTTTTTCCCAATGGCCATTTGACTTTATTAGGGAAATCAACCCCAACTCATCTACCAACCACTGGTATATTCTAACTACTACCGATTATTGCACCCGGTGGTCTGAGGCAATTCCTTGCAAAAACATGGTAGATGTAGTTATTAAATTATTGGAAGAAAACATATTCACTCATTTTGGAATGCCATTCACTATAGTGTGTGACAATGGTCTAAAATTTTCTTCGACATAATTACTTGAATGGACCTACAGAAGAAAGATCACCCTAAAGTTCTCCAGCAACTATTACCCCCAGGGTAATGGTGTGGCTGAATCTACCAACAAAAATCTACTTGAGGTGATCAATAATCTGTTAGAACAAAACCCCCGGGACTGGCACCAAAAGCTTAAGTTCACCCTCTATGTGGATCATATCATAATAAAGGCATCCCTAGGGACTTCCCCATTCCACCTGTTTTATGGCCAGAATCTAGTATTCCCCATCAACTTACAGATCTCGGTCTTACAATTTATGCAGGAATTCAACAAATGGGACATCATTGTGGTGGTTCGACTTCTAAACCTGGTGCAAATGGAGGAACAGAGAGACACATCCCTTGAACACTTCACATGTCACCAAGCAGTAGTAAAATGATGGTTTGATCGAAGATCCTAGTATAAGGCCTTTCAGATTTTGGACTTGGTTCTCTTGTGGGACAAAGCCCAGGAAAAGAAGGGAAAGCACACTAAGTTCCAATGAATTTGGCTCGAACCATATCTTATATCTGAAATCTGTGGGGAAAATACTTATCACCTCAATACCATGATCAGAGAATCCATCCCATTGCCTGTCAATGGGCATTTTCTCAAGCACTACTTTAAATGAGGTAGGCGATGAGTTTTTCTTAAGTTGTACTATATGTAAAGTTCTTGTCTGTGAATATCCTTCCCAGTGCTCCATCTGGAATACCTCTACCTTGTAAAAATTTTGTCAGTCATCCTCCAGGACCACCTTTCCTTTTTTGCTTCCTATCATTTTTGTTTTTCTTTGTCTCTTTTGTTTTCTGGGTTCCCAATGTGTTGTCTTCTTCTTGTAGACAAGTATGCTTCTCATTACATCTAGTCTTTGGAATGGTACCTTGTGCACCCTGGTGAATTTGGCATCTATTGTTAGCATGGTGAAATTGTCCACACTCTGAAGTTATTTTGTAAGTATGGTAAAATTTTATGGGTAATCTTCATCAGATTCACATCTTGACAGTTCGGACATCGGTTAATAGAAAATCTAAGAAAGCAACTAATCGAATACCTTGAGAGCAAATCGGTTGCACTGGTTGTTAACCATGTCTGAAAATCATTAAAATATCCCAGGTCTAGAATGTCCTCTCCTATTCAGCATGAATTTAAAATTGGGTGGCAAGGTGAAAGAAGTACCACCATCAAAATTAGCTAAGATTAAGGTTCACGGTGAAAGAAGTACCGCCTTCCCATCTAAAAAATCTAGAAAAGAAAGAACTGAAGAGTAGAGAATTATGGTATCCGGAGGAAATGTGCAAGATATGATGACTTTGGTTTGATGTAATTAGTGCCTCCTCTCTGCTCCTCCCAGAGGTCATTAGCTTGGTTTTCTTTCAAAGCACACACTTCACAACTGACAAAAGACCAAAAGATTGAATCAATGATGAGTCTGATTTTCTCAGACACCTCGCGCTTTGCAAGAAGAATGCTCTAGGTAAAGATTAATTTTATTTTTTCTAACCAAAGATTCTAAAGTTCTCGAATGCACTAAGGCATTTTTCCTAGATAGTCACCATTTGTTATGCCCTACATACCCATCCCTGCATTTTGTAGGCAAAATGTTGGGTCCCCCTTTTCAATTTTTCTTTTTCCCTTGGTTTGTTTTCTTTCCTTTGTTTCCCTCTAGGCTTTGCTTCTGTGAGGGTTGTTTTCTTTTGCTTCTTTTCTTCTTTTGTCTCTGGGACCCAGTCCCAGAGTTTGTTTATCCTTTGAGTCATCTGGATCTTAGACTCCAGGATTCTTTTCCACCATGCCTTTTTGTTGGAAGGCGTGGCTGCATGGAATCCCTAGGCCCGGAGTTAGGAGGTTTTCCATTTCTAGTGTTTGCAGAAGGAATGCAACATGTTTTACCCTAAGGGTATAAATTGGTTTTACCTATCACTTTCACATTTACCGTGATCAAAACACTTAGAGTGATTACCAAAGCGATTAAGGTGATTCAGAGCAATTAAGTGCAAATTGATTTTGGTAATTAACAATGTTCAAACAATAGTAAATAATCATTCTTTTGTGGTCAGTTCCAAGTGAACCACACGTAGAGTGCCTCCCCATTCTTGATTCCTTCACATTCCCCATGTTTTTTGGTAGGCTTTTTGGCTCTCTTCCTCCTGGTTTCTATTTTTTGGTTTTCTTACTTTTGTCTCATTTTGTTTCTGGTTCTATTTTTGTTTCCCATCTCTGGTTTCATTTCCGATGTCGCCTCCCATTGGTGGGATGGCTCTACCAGAAGGTTTTCCGCCCTCTGTGCAGTTCTAGTTTAGTGTAGCATTTGTATAACCTGTATGATAATGTAAATATTTCTGTATATTCTGTGCATTGTGTAATTTTCTGTGTATAGCTATTTATATGTCCATTTTCACGGTCGGCCTGTGAGTTGTGCTTTGGCCCTCATAGCACTTTGGCCTCTATAAAATTTTTATATCCCATGTATATCCATCCCAGTCTGCATCAAGCTAACCATGCCCTTTCATGTTTTCCACAATTTTTTGAGCTCATCCTCTCAGCTAAATACCGCCTGCTTTGAACTTGGCACCTTGATGGTTCGAGCCATGGTAGTTTTCTCTCTCCTCCGTCAAGTCATTATTTATAGCGGATTAAGTTTCTCATGTGAGCATTCAAAATTGGCCAAAGTGACATTCATTTCTAGCACATTTGGACATTTTTCAGCATTAATGTCATTACTTCCATTACTGCATGACCATGTGATGCTCCCACGTTAGCCTAGTACAGCTAATCTCCAGTTATATCACACAACGGTTAATTTTCTGGACTCTGGGTCCCAAGTCTTCCTCTGGTCTTTACTTCATTTCATCAACATGTGCTAGAATCCCCAGAAGCCCGGGTAGAGGTCAAATTCCTAAGTCATTCTTATTATATATATCATCTTCGGCGTTTGACGTGAACTAACATCCTTTCAGGAACAGGTGCACATCGGTGGTGAAAATCTCTGGGGTACAGAATAATGATATGTTTTACATGTATACTGATGATCATCTCATTTTGCAGGTTGCCAAAATTAAACTTATCAATCATGTCGGAAGCATCTGCACCACCTTCTCCACCCGGGAGTCTGGAACTCCCCACTACTACTACAACTAGGGCAGCTGTCAAGATGAAGGTCGAGAAGGCCTCAAAAAATCTCCAATTAACAATGAAGTATCTGAAGGGGGACACTATTATGGGATCAAAAGTCAATTGCAAGTTACAGTTTATAACTGACACAAGTGTCAAGATGTGGGCCGAAATGCAGGCCTTGGTTAAGATGATGTTCATTCAATGCACTATCAGAGATCCATTGGCCCTCAATATGGCCGGCTTTTGGATTCTTAAGGCTACCTATTTTCCCTAGTCCGTGCAAGATCTAGAGCTTATTCTCACTTTAGAAAAGCACTACAACATGGTCGTCCAGGCTGTCATGCTCACCGCCCTAGTTTTGACAGGCTATCCAATGCCTATGGTGTCTCTGGATGCCGTGACTTTTGCTGTGGGGCTGGGAATCCCCCGATTTGATGATGCAGTTTTTCTCACCTGGACTCTGGCCTTGGAAGAATTTTAGAAGCTAGATCTCATGGCTCGAAAATATCTCAATAAAAACTAGCTTAAAGTGCCAAGGAGGGATTTCAAAAATATGAAGCTAGGGATCCCCTGGATAGAATTTAAAGAAAGCATACAAATGGGGACCATTGCTCCATACAAGGTCTTTGGAGATCCCCATGCTTGGGAATTCACGGCATAGATGTACTATTTCTTGTTCGGCATTGCCTCCAGAGGGAAAAATTTTGATTGGGCCACTATCATCGCCAATCATGTTGACTCTCAACTCGTCAAGGTCACCCGAACCCCCAAATTCTACATAACTTCTTACATTTTATGGGCACTATCACAACAATGTCCTGTGACTCAGGGATTACTTACAGCAGGTGTGCTTAGAACTAGCCAAGGCCAGAATTCTCCATGGGATTATTTCTCACAGGTCCAATGGGAGGCCAGCTTCCCTAGCTTCTATCGAGTAAATGATGCTTTCATTTACTACAACCTTCTTACACGTACTCAGAATGTCAGATACCAGCTCCCCAAGGAAGCAATGAATTTGGTTAGAACTTATGGCCACAACTACATTCAATATCAATAGCATATGTACATTCAGGTGACCGGCTTCTCTGGAAAACCCTATTTACTACCCAAACATTGTGGGGATAAAATAATTCTTTTAGAATTCTGCAAACATATTTTGGAGCTGCATGACCTCTTCACATTGAAGAAGGTTACTAATGTCCCATTCCCAATCTCTTGTGGGAACTACACTTGCGACCTCGCAGCGGCCAAAGAAGTAGATAATGAACTTAAAAGTTTGGGGCTAGCAAAATTTAACTTGGAGCGAAAGAATTTTGATCTATTGGGCAAGATAGAAATGACACTTCCCCGGGCAGCCCCCTTGCATGAGCTTCACTTAGAAGATTTTTGGGAACATTGCCAGGACAATTTCGAAGTCCAAAACCAGCATTTTATCCGGTTGACACAGGAGATGATGAAGCGGTTGAAGCTTTGAAAGTTCCCCAATGAATTTTCAGACACCAAGTCCACAAAGGACCCATAATATAAAGAAAAGGGAATAGATAAAATAGCTCCCCCTCTGGTGAACTGGGATGCATTGGAGGGACCAACAATTGAGGACATCACCGATAATATAATTGAACGCAGTCATGCATATTTTTAGAAGGTATGTCCGAAAAGCACACAAAAAGTTGTCCCATTGGTACAGGGTTCAACTTCTAGGCTGGAGCCTCCTCGCATGGAGAGGATAGAGGAAAGAGGAAAATGGGGACCCCGTCTCAAGTCCCATCTGCAGTTCCCATAGTGGATAAAATGTAGCAAACCCTGGCGACAACCAAGAAAATGAAAGATACATTAATCACCTGGGTGGATACCCAGCTATTATGGTCAGACCTGTCTGCCCTTCCAATTCTCCTTCACTTGCAGAATTAATGGTTTGAGTAATAGGGACCAGAGCGGAGGAAGAGCGGGAAGCCATGTTAGATGCAGGGCCCCCATTGCTAACAAGGAGGAAGAAGAAAAGAACAACTGATCCTCAACCAAAGGTGGAACCAGAACTTGGGATGCCTGACATCCCTGAAATATAGATTGTCTCGGACTCTCTGGAGCTAGACAATCAACCTGAAGATCCCCCAGAGACCTCACCTCTGCCTGATGACTTTGATGGCATATTCAGGATGGATGAACTTATAAACCTACAAGGGGATATCAAGAAAGTGGTAGAAGAGATCATCGCCCGGGATGAAGTAGTAATCTCCACTGAAGGGGAGACCCCAAAGAAAGAAGCAACCACAGATCAGGAAGTCCAGGTAGAAGGGGGAAAGGAACAAGAACAGGTAAACATCTCTGATGTTTTTGAGATACAGGTTATAGAGACCAACACCATAGAGGAGGGGCAAGTGCAAAATGAGCAACTGGCATATGCTGAGAGAACCGGACCCATGGGAGAAATCGTAATCTCAGCCGCCATGCTCCAAATGCCTCCTCCTACCCCAAAGAAGGTAACATTCGGCGAGGTGATCACAGTGACCCAAATACTAAACCTTGGCCAAATACCTCTGCCACCTCCAGATAATATCCTGACGAAGGGAAATATCCAGGCAGGAGAAGCCAATGAAGAGAAGCAATAGCAGTAAGGTGAGGGGTAGAACCCTAAAAATATAGATGTTGAATCAGACGCTACTAAGGATATGGACACCAAGGTAGAAGATACCAATGCCACTAAGGTGGATGATGTAGGTGGTCTAGAGGATACAAGAAAAGAGTCTGAAGATACTCATAACACCAGGGATTTATAGCAGAACCCCAAAGGGGATTCACAAGATTAGACTTTGGCAACAAGGCCACTCCCGCCACCATAATGGTTGGTGGATTCTAAAAAGATGAAGGCCCCAACAAAAACAAAGGCCCATCTCTCCCTAGATGAGATGATGGCACACGCACAAGGGGCCCCAAAAAAAAAAGAAGGCTCAGACCCTCCATTCCACTCAGATTGGTCCATGTGGAGAAATAGTTATGGTAATTGCAACACCTCCCCCACAGAAGATGCAGCAATAGCCAGAGCTGAGGACTACACAATCACAGAGGTACCTATGGGAAAAAGAGACAAAAAGGGTGAATTGGACGTGTTAAAGGAAGCCAATCGGGTGATAGAGGTCTGTTATAACAAGCAAGCACAAAATCTCCAAGAAGAAAGGGAAAAGAACGCAAATTTTGTCGGGCTTTTGATGAAGCTAGCGCAACCCATCACTACTATTCCTCCAAAAGCTTCCACATTTGGAGCATCGCTCCCACAGGGTGACATAGATGCGCTAAGGAGTATGAAAAAGAAAGCATAGGTAGCTGATGACTGGGTGGCTGAGCAGGTGGGAAACGTACAGCATTTCTTAGTGTCTACACTCCCAAATGTGTACGCAGCCCACAATGTTCTACACTAGGCCAAAAATACCATTACCATCTGGGAAGGAGAGACCAAGCAATACAAGGCCTGGATGAATGAGTTGGGAGAACTCCTGAGTCTCGGAGACGAGATTGTTACCGAGGCTATAATTTTGGGAGAGGATTCCTTCGACTTTGTCCAAACCCAACACTCCAGACTTGATCTCACATTGGAGATAAGCAAGCAACTGGTAGGGGCCTATGGGACAAAGTTTTGGAGGTGGAATATTCTTTAAATATATACAAGGCATTCATTACAAGGGTTTCAGAAGTCAATCCCTTCAGTACCGAAACATGTAATCCAGAGGAGTACATCATAAGAAAATTTGATGAGCTGAGGGAAGCTCGATATCAGTCCCTAGAGGGAATGGATGGAGAAAATATGTCTCGTATATCCCGCATGGTGCTCCAGTCCCATGATGTCATGAAGATGGCCGCAGAATTCAAACTAAATACTTTGGATCTGGGTGAACAGGTGGAGATGGCCAGGTACCACTAGGCTAGTCTCAAGGATATCAATGAAGATGGCATTGCCCAGCTCCTAGAAACATTCAAAAGTAGCAAGGAGCAATAAGGTTCTCTGGATTCTGAAGATTTTCACCAGTAGGGTGCATTCTTTCATATTCATTATTTTTTAGAATGTAAGCTCTCGGATCCCGGAGTCCTAGATCTGGGAGTTTTGTATTCTTTTGATGACCTACTTCAAGGCTCCCCAGAGCTGACCAGTCTTTATCAGGAAGTTAATAAGTGGATGTCAAAAATTAGGTGACTCTAGCAAGGCACGTCAACTTGAGTGATGGTGCTGATAGATGGTCTTCTCAAGGTGTCGCTCCAGCATTAAACACCTGGCGCATTGAAGACAATGAGTCGCATGCTACATTAATGAGACATGTAGCCTCAAGCTCCAGAGAAATCATATTTCTTCTCTTCTTTCTACGGAACTCTTCTCAATGTCGATTATTCCATACCTCTCTTCTTGTCTTATTATTTTGACATGTCAGACCTCTGTTCTTCTCGAGGCAGTTGTAAAGTGGTGCAGGTAGTACCGGCCACCAGATATTGTATTTTATTATTGAGTGTAAAGATGGATTAGGTTAACTTTAGGGAAAGTTTGTGTATAAATAATAAGTCTGGCCTCATTTCAAGGGTCGGAAAAATTGATGATTTTGCAGTCCATAGTAATAGAATTTCAGATTTCATTTCTTGTAGTTGCAGAGCTCAATGCTCAATAGTTCTTAGTGACTTTCAGTAGATAGATGCTCTCTTGGAGCTGTTGATGTACACACCGGTGATGCTGGAAAACTATTAATGAAGAAGGAAGGATTCTCACAATGATGTTGTTGGTGTCTGGATTTCTGAGTTAACACTCTTTTGTGTTGTATGTTTCTGATGTCCTTTCCTCTGATGTTTAAGTAGATTAACTACATCTTTCCCCTTGCTATTGAACATGTATGAATCATTGGTTCTGTATATGTTTTGTATTTAGTGTAGTTTGTTAGAGCATGGTTGATGTTGTAAATGTATTTGCATAACTATAAGTAGAATGAATACCTTCTAACCCTGGAATATATTTTGAAGTTTGTTTGATAATCCAAATGCTTGCAGGAAACTCTGACCTAAAAAAATCCCCAGAGAAGATGAGCCAATAAAAATAGCTATCCCCATGAACAAAACAGTCACATTCCCAACTTAGCTCTTGCACTGTAGAGACCTGAATCTCAGGTGCTTCAAGGCCCAGAGAATTTATTCCCTAGAAAACCTTTACAGGTGAAGTTGGCCGGTACCCTGGTACCCGATGTAAACTTACCGCTGTTGGTGGACCGGTCAAAAAAGTCTCGTCAACAGAAACTGGTGCTAGAATGAGGGCATGAGCTTGTCCCCTTCGGAAGATTTTGACTTTACACCACCCAAGGGTTATCCAAGCCATAGTATTAGGAATCAGATCTTTAGTGGGATTGGATCATTTTCACCTACGTGATTCAAAAGAGTCCTTAGATCAGCCCCTAATCCTAGAAGGTTTGTCGAACTTGAGCCTCCTGCTCGAAAGAAGCGGACCCCACAAACCAAGCAGCCAGCCAACATTGTCTTGGGATTTAATACATCTTAGAACACCCAAATCTCCCAGACAATCCTAAGGACCAACACTCTACCTAGTCAAAATCCAACACCCCAGATGGCTACATACTTTGGTAACACTAGGTCCTTGATGGGGCAGTTTCCTAGTGCTACCAATGATCTTCCTCCGTATCCAGAGAATATCTATCCCCGATATGAGCATTTAGGCTCACAAACCATACAAGAGCATCTGTAGGCATACAAAGATGCAATGAATTGACATCGTATCCAACATCAAGACATTCTGACCCAGATGTTTCCTCTGTCCTTGGGACAGAACGAGTTAAACTGGTACCTTAACCTGCCTACCAACTCCATCAATAGTTGGCATGATTTGGAGGATGATTTTCTAGCAGCCTTCCGCATACATGTGGACCTGGCATGGTCCCATAGTCAGTTTATCTCCATTAGGAAAGAACCGAATGAACCCCTTGCAGCATTCAACCATCGGTTTCAATGAGCCTTGAAGTGGTGCATGGGCCCCTTCATCTCATCCACTGATGTAACCACCCAGACATACCTTAATGTAATGGACCCTTTTTTCGACACTCTCCTATGGAGAACCATTACCCCTAATGACAAGGATACTCTGGAAAAATTTTACAACCTAGCCGTGGAGTTGTCTCGCAGTCTAAACAAAGCTCTCGGTGGGATTGGGCAGAGCACACCTTTCAACATAATACCCAATGAAACTTCATACACTGGGGGATACAACCCTAATCTGGCAATGGGTGCCCCAGCGATGGCCATGAATCCACCACCACCGATAGACCAATAGGCCCGGTACATATACCCATTGCAAACATAGACAATAGCAGGTCTAGAATTTGTTCCCTGGAACCAGCCACAGCAAATGCAACAACCATTGACACAACCCTCCATAGTACCTTTCTTCCAGTCACCCGTGGCTGGAAGATTTCTGTCCTCAACTACGGGAGCTACTACCGCTTTCCTGGGGAACCAACCTCAACAACCGTCACACTATGACGCGAACACCCTGTTAGCACTTTTTCTTGCAACACTTACCTAATGATGACTGTATACCTTATATACTTGAATGCAACCTCTTTTAGGCAAGAGAAAGGCTAATTTCTAAGGATTAGATAATATCCTTCTTCATTTTTGAGCTCCACAGACTCTGGCAAGTATTACCTTTTTAAAGATTACTGATATTTCAGCCTGTGTATTTGGTGGATTATTTCATTCCCTAGCTATGCACCTAAAACCTCACTGTAACAACTTATAGAATACTTTAGAGATTGCAATGATTGATCTGAAATAGAGTATTATAAGCCAGGCTATGGTTTTGATAACATAAACCAATGAGACAAGGATTTGCATCCTTCTTCCTTTTGATTTTAGGAGGGATAACCTAATGATTCACTCTCTAAGGAATCAACAAAATGGACAATATCCTACTGATATGAGTCCTTAATGACTTCAGCTCATTTGTTCTAAAAACTTGATGAAATTAATTAATTTGTGTATAACTTAATGGAGAAAACACTTGCTCAGCAAACTCTAGATCAGTGCCTATTCCTTGGGCAAAGAGTCGATGAAAACATATGTCAACAATAATAAACTAATGCAATATTGAAGAATGCCTTACAAACTTCATACAATCTAGATTAGATGTCTTACAAACAATCTACTCAACTCAATACTTCTTCATCAGATCTTCACAACCATGTCCTACTCTCTGAAACCATTTACAAAATTTAACCCTCTCCTTGAGAAAGACTCACAAATGATTAGACACACTACCTTGTAGTAGGTATATTTCAAATGCCTTACAAATGAGCTATACTAGAGCATAAACAACAGTTAAAAGAGACAAAATAGCAATGAATAGGAATGACACTGTATTCTCATTAATCCAAGTTGTTTCCAGATATCTAGACAATAAACTCAAGAACTAAGCATGAAATAGAAGTATGCTTTACAAATAGAAATCTTCAAACCAATGGTAACTTGTACTGAACCAAGCAAATATAGGAATAAGAAAAAGACCAGGAACCTCCACAGGAACCAAAATAGGAACCTGAAATCAGAACCCCTATTACAGAAAAGAGAAGATAATAAATAAGAAGAGAAGAAACCCTATTAACTCTGAGACATTCACACCTGTCCCTTTTCTCAAATATAATTTGCACTCATTCCTTCTTTTTAAAATATCTGATATATTCTATTAATAACTGACTCCATCTATCTTTTCAAAATCTAATCTTATCCCTTGAAAATATCCACCATTTTCCACTGAGAAATCCATCAAATCTAATTCCATCTACTGAGAAAATATCTTTGAAATCTGAGAAAATAACTGCTCAAAAAACCTCCCGGAAAGCTCTAACAAATCTAACTTTTGCAATAAAATATATGTGCATTTTGTCTCATCCCTCTGTGCAAATCTGATTTCATTTGCCCCTTCAAAATCTGACCTTTCTTTGCCTGAGAAAATCTGATTTTATCTTCTAAGAAACCCTCCGGGAAAGCCTTGTCAATTTTTGAAATAAAACATTTTATAGAATATGCAAAAGATTAAATTTTAAGTCCTTTTAACCTTTGAATCTTATACATTTTCTGTCTTTGAAAATCTTCATTTTACTTTAATATGCCCAAACTTCACTAGAAATCGACACCTGTCACATGCTGATTCGCTGTCCCTTTACTGGTCTTAACTCACCTTTAACCATAGTTACATCTGCACATTAAGTCTCTAAGTCTCTGGAAGTTTTCACTAACCATGGTTAAATCTGGCGACCTGGTGACTAACCTCAGTCTCACAGTCTCTAGAAATTTTCAACTTAACTGAGAACCTCTCGCGACCTAGCGACTAGCATCTGGCAGCTAACTCCATCTGGCGACCATGTGACAACTGGCTATCTCCTCATCACAACGGTCATCTTCTCCTTCTGGCTACTTTGCGACTAAGTGCTAGTGGTCAGTCACCAAGTCTCAACGGCTAGCTTTGACATCTCTCGACTGCGCGACTAACCGCTAGCGGTCAGTTGCCAAGTCTCCACAGTTATCTCCTTTGGCGGCTAGCTTCTCATGACTGCGTGACTAGATGCCATGTGTCACTTTCATCAAAATTTGTTTTCCTCCATTTTCAAGCATGGAAACCAAGGTATTGGATGACTAGGCACGCGCGTGGATAGCCTCCTCACCTTTCTTCAAATTCATATGTTTGCATTTTAGCTTATAAGGATTCTGAAATCCTTCTAAGGCATGAATGTGGGATAATTGGTTTTGTAGTTTCAAAGGCATTTTCAAAATTTAGCCTAAAACCTAGGAGTTTGCCCATGCATCCATTCTTCCAGCCCTCAAGAGCCCGCCAAGAGTCTCTGGGCTCTCTTATTTACTTATAGAGAAAGCCATTTAGTATATAAATATTAAAAATAGCCACCGCAGAGTGAATGTGGGACATTTCATTTTCACTATTTTCCATTTTCCATGAGACTTCACTAAGTGTTGCTTGCTAATGGCTTCATATCCTTGTAAACTGAGACCATAAACTTGTTCCACAGGTCAAAGAACCCCTCTCCATGGTTTTACTTCTGCAATTTTGAACTTAAAAACTCCAAAAGCTTCCCTCTATTTGCTATCGCAGCAACTCTGTGTAATAGAAAATTCCCTTTTGTCATGCCTAGCGCAAACTTTAAATGCAGAGGTTTTCAGCACAAAATGATTTCAAAATCCACATTGGAACATCACAAATCTTCCCATAATACTTTGCGCAGAGGTAAGGCATTGGTGTTTACTATTTTAAAATACTTCATTGCCTTAAAAAAATGTAGTATAGTCTCCTAAATGTTGCGCAGAACACCTACTGGTTTGTATCTGGTTTTAATGCTCCACATCCTTTCTCAATATGTTGCGCAATGCTTCATTTAAAATGTGCAATTTTCCCTAAAACATTTGCAAAAATAGTCTAAACCTTACACAATGCCCAACGCAGACTTTGGTAGTGGCACTGCTTGCCAATGAACTATATTAAAATACTCACCTACATATGAAACGCAGGCAGCATTTCTTCAACATTTAAATGGCGTGGGCACTCATAGCATTAACCAACTATATTAGCAAACATTTGTAAACCCTTCATCCCATAATAAATATGCAACTTTGAGGGCTATGTCTTGCGCAATCCATTGCATGGTGTCTTCTTCAAACATTCAGTAATGTTATTTTGTCTCTATAACACTCCATCTCCTTCATTGTTGTTTGTATGGAGTCTCTTATACTTGTAAGTGAAATAGAAACCCCGTTGCATATATGAAATCTATATGCTAATCTTGGAGTTCTAATTTCACTCACATAGCAACATTTGGATGTTTTACAATCTTCAAGTAGTGTTATTCGTCTGCAATAACAATTTTAGATTCGTTGTCAATAAAAGTTTATTGCGGCTTTGGTACAACATCAAAAGATACTATGTTGAAAGACCATCAAGTCGAACACTCCCCTCCTCTTTTAAACTGATTCCAAATGGAAAATGAGGTGATAAAAATGCCTCTAATGTAATCAAGTTTTGAAAATATTGAACATGCAACCATCCAAAATCACTTTTGGTAACTCTGTACACTTACCCCCAAAATGACAACAGGCCTCTGGAAATGGTCTTAAAAACTGACTGAAACAAGTAATCTGACTGCGTCACTTAGCAATAAGATTCATTCATCATCATTAAATACACATGCAGAAGAGCTTCACTAGATTCATCCTCGGGCACAAGATATAACAGTGCAAACTTAGCCTTTCAGAAAACTTGTGTAGGTGCCAATGCTGAAACAACATAAATCTCCTTCAGATCGACCGCTGTAAAATCATTGAAACAAGCTCTGAAATTTCACCATTAGGTCCAATAGTACATTCATATGCAATGAAAATGGTCCCACAACCGGATCTTGAAAATAAAATTCAGACAGAAAGTTATCACTTCCTTAAAATGACCATTTTGAAAACTTAATTATGTTTTGCACTACAAACTGAATAAAATGCCTCTAAAACTGAATTCACAAACCCATCAAAAATATCCTTCAGAAATTCAACCTCTGGAGCCTGATTGAATGGCATATGTAGAACATGAATCCTTAATTAACTTCCTCTGAAAACAAACTATTCAATCGATACCAATCTGCAAATGTTAGCATCTTAACACATTTTTTAATTTTAACACAATGAAAAAGTAGAAACTAAATCTTGAAATAGCGAAGCAAAGTGATCAACTGGATTGGTCAAAATCTAGAAATCTTCAAAGGAGTTCATTCCTATGTCTACAATGCAGATCAACTTTCAATTATGTCTGACCTCGAACTGGGTGCAAATAAGGAAACCACAAAGAATGCCATTTAATTTTGAATTCTGCATTTCAGTGAAACTTTAATAAATCAGAAATGGAAAGGCTCTGGAAAAGTGGATAAATGGATTGGCAGGAATCTGTAAATCTTCAAATAGGTGCACTCATATTTTTTCAATACGAGGGACAAGTCAATTATCCAAAATGTTCACCCGGGTAAAGATTTTCAAGACCTCAAAGTGGACAACTTAGCAATTCTGCACTTGAACACTCGGGAAATCAGAATTATTCACTAACAGAATGGTTCTAGAAAACTTGTCATCTGATTTCATAGGGATCTGCAAACTGGAAAAAATGGAGTGTGTGACCACTAGAACATAGTACAAAAGTAATTTTCTCAATTGAATCAACTGTTCAAAAGTTATAACCTGTCAAACTGGGCTATTCAGATTTCTGAGCAGAACAAAAATGCAAACAGTTCTGAGCAACCAACTTTGGGGAAGTATGAAAACCTATCAAATGGATTTGGAAATGAGCTGAGATCTAAGAAATAAGTTCTCTGATATGCATGTAACACATTCCCAAAGTGATGGCTTATGAAACTCAACAGGGTGCAAGATATTCAGAAGCAAAGTAGGCTCCGGACAGCAAAATGCAGAATTAGGTGACCCCCTCAAAATGACTACTCCCTAAACATGTCAGAAATGGAATTTAGGAGCTGGAACCCACTGCATATGTCAAATGAAAGGCATTGAAGCCTCTTCCCAATTTGTACCTCATGAAAAACATCAGGGCATCCTTTTCAAGCATTCTAACTGAGCCTTCTCACCAAAGTTTTCAAGGGTATTCACTTTGCTTAACTGAAAAATTTAACATGGTCACTCCAAATTTGTTCCAAATTTAGGAGTACCAACAGTGGCTCTAACTAAGGACGGTTAAATGCAAGTTTATACCGAGAACCACAGATCTCTGGAGTAGCAGACCACCCCAAAACTTCAAATCAGATTTTACCTTTTCTCTTTCCTCTTTCCTCTAATATTTCTCAAAACTTTTCTCTCTTCTCAAAAATGGGGAAACCTAAACTAAAAGAAAACACACAACTGAAAGGGAAAGCGACTGTACAATATGTATATTATCTACAAGAGGCCCAAAGCCCGAAAGCTGAGATCAACTCTTACCTCTATCAAACACAAAGCTCCATGCCCCATGTTTCAAAAATATGATAACAGTGCCACTCTTAACTGTCTGATTCAATCTACTGTCATCCCATATCAACTCAACATATGACAACAAATCTGCATATTCTTCATATGAGCTTCCATAACTATTAGGCAGATTATCATGATAAAAATTGTGTGGCATATGCATGTCACATTCATTAGATAAGAACATACTTTGATATCTGTGACATTTATCATCTTTCAGTTGTAAACCACAACTTAAAAACTCACCATTCAACTGAAAGGGGGGACTTTCCATCTCCATCATACTTCTTGGGCAAGCGTCATTAGGCCCATTCACATCCATCATTTGCATATCATGCAAAGTCAAGGAAGACTCATCACCTTGTAGATAATCAAGGTTAGGACATGGAGCAATAACCTCTTCATCAAAAATAGAAGCACCTTGCAGCTTATCATCATCAAACAATTTTAAAGAAATGTGGTGGGTGGGAGGGAAAATACCAATACTTTGAATGTTTTCCAATGAAACTTGAGCCACTGATTGACCATCATCTAATGGTTCACAGGTAGATTTAAAATCAAAACAAGGTTCAAAATCCTCACTATTCTCTAAATCAGTACTCAACTCAGTACTTGGAATTTTCACATCTATTGAATCTGAAACCACACTGAAAACCTCATCATGTGATAAATCAAACTAAAATCTATTGTAACCTTATGAAAAAGAAGTGCAAGGAAAATTAGAAATGTTAGTATCACAGCTTTGAAAATCTGATACATATTCCTTGTCAAAGTCAATGTGAGTGAAATGCTAAAATTGAAGTCTATCATTTTTTGAAAATCTGAGATATTCACAAGACAATAATTCTGAAATCTCTTCACTATGCAGTGATTCGTTGTCATCGTTTACATCCATTACCTCATTGTCTTCTCCTATGATGCTGAAATTTTTTTCTTGGTTGGAGTCTTGTAGTGAAACCTATGAAAACATATCACTTTGTGTAAGATCCTCACTACAAACACTCATGTCTGCATCATAGTTGTCTTCTTGCTGGCTGCATATATCTTTCTCATTGTCTTGTTGTTCATAAAGCTTTATATCAATATCATAGTCAGCAATATCTTCACCAGCAGTAGACTCTTCATCATCACTAAACATATATTCATCTTTATCACTCTTAGTATCATTAAATTCAGATTCACTGTCAAATTTATCATTAGATTCTTCAATAATCTCAGAATTTTTAGACTCAATATCATTGCTCTCAACATCTGATATGTCTTTAGAAGAAGCATCTTCTAAACCTTTTATCCATTCTATAACTTGCTGAAAAAATTCTACCCTCTGAGAAATTGGTAAATTGCATGTATGGGGAAAACAAATCTTGACAAATAACTGAACCCATACAATATCCAGAGGACAAAAAATGATACCGTAGCCCTTTAGCTTATCAGCAAATCTTATGTAAAAATTAGTTGGTGATTCTCCTTCCTCTCTACTCATGTGTTCTTGTAAAAGTAATACCACCTTTTCTTGAAGTCTTTTCCTCAACATATTTGTGTCTGCTTTGAAAAGCTCAAACTCTGATATAAGATCTTTTGATTCAGATATGTCATGTTCATCACTGTGCTCTTTATCCTCATACTTCTCTACATCACTAAGCTGCTCAAAATCGCTAGATCTTTTTGTAAAACAAGCCTCTAATGCTTCCATGGATTCTATTGAGCCATGAGGTAGGTCTTTAAACCAATCTCTTGCAATATCAACTAAGGATATTACAAAAAGTTTCATCAATATATCCTCATGTGAAATGTTATGGCTGTCTACCAATTCAGCAATTTTTCCTAAATGATCTTCAGCCGACTATTCATCAAAACCAGCAAACTTTGGCAAACACTCCCTAACCCTTGATGGAATATGGTTTGGGTATCCAGGGATACCCTCAAAACTAATTACCCCAAACAAATTATTACCCCTCCAATCACTAAATTGTGACATTTTAGCAGTTAAAAAGATTACAAACTGCCCCTTTTTCCCTCTTACTTAATGTTGACCACTTAATAGGGAAAATTTATGTATAACTTATTTTCATGGAACAAAAGACTTATCCAATGAAAATAAAAATATCTGGAGTATGAAGAAGTTGCTGCAAACATGTGATTTGAAAACACCTCCAAATCAGCTTCTAAATTTCGTAGAGCCGCCACCTCTTTGTAGAGGAAAAGATTTGAAAAGCTGAGAACTTCTTCCCAACTTTGACCTTCTTTAAATCAACAACGTAAAAATATCCAACATAGATCTTTTTTATGATTCCTCTAATCATAAAAGTCAAAAATCTGCTGTCCTTCTCACTGCAAGTCCACTTTTCTTTTTTGTAGTCTTTCTTCAATGTGCACACTAGTGCAAATCAAAGCTCAAAGTCGCCACTCACCAGTAGTGAGATTCTTTTGATACTATCTTGGAGAAACTTGCAACTTTCAGACATTTTGCACCAAACAACAGACAGACTTGACTCTTTTATAAAACATAAGGAATATATCCTTTCTTTTTTATTACACATGACTCTATAACCAGACTCTGGGTTGATTCAGCAAAGCAAGGAAATGAACATCTTAAACTTGTTGTCCTTTTATTTTTCCCCAGTAGAGTCGCCAATTTGTTAGGCGACTCGGATGGGCTAACTCAACTGCAATGAAAATTTATAAACTGTAGAACACCAGAGATTTCTAAATACTTCAACAAGACTTTACAATCTCTATCCCTAGCAGAGTCGCCAACTTGTTAGCACTTTTCTTGCAACACTTACCTAAAGATGACAGTATACCTTATATACTTGAATGCAACCTCTTTTAGGCAAGAGAAAGGGTAATTGTTAAGGATTGGATAATATCCTTCTTCGTTTTTCAGCTCCACAAACTCAGGAAGGTATTACCTTTTTAAATATTACTGATATTTCAGCCTATGTATTTGGTGGATTATTTCATTCACTGGCTATGCACCGAAAACCTCACTGTAACAACTTATAGAATACTTTAGAGATTGCAATGATTGATCTGAAACAGAGTATTATAAGCCAGACTATGGTATAACATAAACCAATGAGACAAGGATTTGCATCCTTCTTCCTTTTGATTTTAGGAGGGATAACCTAATGATTCACTCTCTAAGGAATCAACAAAATAGACAATATCCTGCTGACATGAGTCCTTAATGAGTTCATCTCATTTGTTCTAAAAACTCGATGAAATTAATTAATTTGTGTATAACTTAATGGAGAAAACACTTGCTCAGCAAACTCTAGATCAGTTCCTATTCCTTGGGCAAAGAGTCAATGAAAACATATGTCAACAATAATAAACTAATGCAATACTGAAGAATACCTTACAAACTTCATACAATCCAGATTGGATGCCTTACAAATAATCTACTCAACTCAATACTTCTTCATCAGATCTTCACAACCATGTCCTGCTCTCTGAAACCATTTACAAAATTTAACTCAACCTTGAGAAAGACTCACAAATGATTAGACACACTACCTTGTAGTAGGTATATTTTAGATGCCTTACAAATGAGCTATACTAGAGCATAAACAACAGTTAAAACAGACAAAACAGCAATGAACAGGAACTACACTGTATTCTCATTAATCCAAGTTGTTTCCAGATATCCAGACAATAAAATCAAGAACTAAGCATGAAATAGAAGTATGCTTTACAAATAGAAATCTTCAAACCAATGGTAACTTGTACTGAACCAAGAAAATACAGGAACAAGAACAAGACCAGGAACCTCCACAGGAACCAAAATAGGAACCTGAAATCAGAACCCCTATTACAGAAAAGAGAAGAGAATAAATAAGAAGAGAAGAAAATCTATTAACTCTGAGACATTCACACTTGTCCCTTTTCTCAAATCTAATTTACACTCATTCCTTCTTTTTAAAATATCTGATATATTCTATTAATAACTGACTCCATCTGTCTTTTCAAAATCTGATCTTATCCCTTGCAAATATCCATCATTTTCCACTGAGAAATCCATGAAATATGATTCCATCTGCTGAGAAAATATCTTTGAAATCTGAGAAAATATCTGCTCAAAAACCTCTAGGAAAGCTCTAACAAATCTGACTTTTGCAATAAAATATATGTGCATTTTGTCTCATCCCTCTGTGCAAATCTGATTTCATTTGCCCCTTCAAAATCTGACCTTTTTTTGCCTGAGAAAATCTGATTTTATCTTCTGAGAAACCCTCCGGGAAAGCCTTGTCAATTTTTGAAATAAAACATTTTATAGAATATGCAAAAGATTAAATTTTAAGTCCTTTTAACCTTTGAATCTTATACATTTTCTATCTTTAAAAATCTTCATTTTACTTTAATATGCCCAAAATTCACCAGATACTGACACTTGTCACATGCTGATTCATTGTCCCTTTACTAGTCTTAACTCACCTTTAACCATAGTTACATCTACACACTGAGTCTCTAAGTCTCTGGAAGTTTTCACTAACCATGGTTAAATCTGGTGACCTGGCGACTAACCTCAGTCTCACAGTCTCTAGAAATTTTCAACTTAACTACGAACCTCTCGCAACCTAGCAACTAGCATCTAGCGGCTAACTCCATCTGGCAACCATGCGACAACCGACTATCTCCTCGTCGCGATGGTCATCTTCTCCTTATGGTTACTTCATGACTAACCGCTAGTGGTCAGTCGCCAAGTATCGTCAGCTAGCTTTGACATCTCCCGACTGCGTAACTAACCGCTAGTGATCAGTCGCCAAGTCTCCATGGTTATCTCCTTTGGCGGCTAACTTCTCACAACTGCGCGACCAGATGCCACGTGTCACTTTCATCAAAATTTGTTTTCCTCCATTTTTGGGCATAGAAATCGAGGCAGTGGATGACTGGGCACGCGCGTGGATAGCCTCCTCACCTTTCTTCAAATTCATATGTTTGCATTTTAGCTTATAAGAATTTTGAAATCCTTCTGAGGCATGAATGTGGGATAATTGGTTTTGTAGTTTCAAAGGCATTTTCAAAATTTAGCCTAAAACCTAGGAGTTTGCCCATGCATCCATTCTTCTAGCCCGCCAAGAGTCTCTGGGCTCTCTTATTTACTTATAGAGAAAGCCATTTAGTATATAAATATTAAAAATAGCCACCGCAGAGCGAATGTGGGACATTTCATTTTCACTGTTTTCCATTTTCCATGAGACTTCACTGAGTGTTGCTTGCTAATGGCTTCATATCCTTGTAAACGGAGACCATAAACTTGTTCCACAGGTCAAAGCGCCCCTCTCCATGGTTTTACTTCTACAAATCTGAACTTAAAAACTCCAAAAACTTCCCTCTATTTTCTATCACATCAACTCTGTGTAATAGAAAATTCCCTTTTGTCATGCCTAATGCAGACTTTAAATGCAGAGGTTTTCAGCACAAAATGAATTCAAAATCCACATTGGAACATCACAAATCTTCCCATAATGCTTTGCGCAGAGGTAAGGCATTGGTGTTTACTGTTTTAAAAGACTTCATTGCCTTAAAAAAATGTAGGATACTCTCCTAAATGTTGCGCAGAACACCTGTTGGTTTGTATCTGGTTTTAATGCTCCACATCCTTTCTCAATATGTTGCGTAATGCTTCATTTAAAATGTGCAATTTTCCCTAAAACATTTGCAAAAACTGTCTAAACCTTCCACAATGCCCAGCGCAGACTTTGGTAGTGGCACTGCTTGCCAATGAAATGTATTAAAATACTCACCTACATATGAAATGCAGGCAGCATTTCTTCAACATTTAAATGGCGTGGGCACTCATAGCATTAACCAACTATATTAGCAAACATTTGTAAACCTTTCATCCCATAATAAATGCGCAACTTTCAGGGCTATGTCTTGCGCAATCCATTGCATGGTGTCTTCTTCAAACATTTAGTAATGTTATTTTGTCTCTATAACACTCCATCTCCTTCATTGATGTTTGTATGGAGTCGCTTATACTTGTAAGTTAAATAGAAACCCCATTGCATATATGAAATCTATATGCTAAGCTTGGAGTTCTAATGTCACTCACATAGAAACATTTGGATGCTTTACAATCTTCAAGTAGTGTGATTCGTCTACAATAACAATTTTAGATTTGTTGTCCATAAAAGTTTATTGCGGCTTTGGTACAAGAACAAAAGATATTATGTTGAAAAGACCATCAAGTCGAACACTCCCCTCCTCTTTTAAACTGATTCCAAATGGAAAATGAGGTGATAAAAATGCCTCTAATGTGATCAAGTTTTGAAAATATTGAACATGCAACCATCCAAAATCACTTTTGGTAACTCTGTGCACTTACCCCCAAAATGACAACAGGCCTCTGGAAATGGTCTTAAAAACTGACTTAAACAAGTAATCCGACCGCGTCACTTGGAAATAAGATTCATTCATCATCATTAAATACACATGCAAAAGAGATTCACCAGATTCATCCTCGGGCACAAGATATAACAGTGCAAACTTAGCCTTTCAGAAAGCTTGTGTAGGTGCCAATGTTGAAACAACATAAATCTCCTTCAGATCGACCACTGCAAAATCATTGAAACAAGCTCTGAAATTTCAACATTAGGTCCAATAGTACATTCATATGAAATGAAAATGTTCCCACAACCAGATCTTGAAAATAAAATTCAGACAAAAAGTTATCACTTCCTTAAAATGACCATTTTGAAAACTTAATTCTGTTTTGCACTGCAAACTGAATAAAATGCCTCTGAAACTAAATTCACAAACCCATCAAAAAGATCCTTCAGAAATTCAACCTCTGGAGCCTGATTGAATGGCATATGTAGAACATGAATCCTTAATTAACTTCCTCTGAAAAAAAACTATTCAACCGATACCAATCTGTAAATGTTAGCATCTTAACACATTTTTTAATTTTAACACAGTGAAAAAGTAGAAACTGAATCTGGAAACAGCGAAGCAAAGTGATCAACTGGATTGGTCAAAATTTGGAAATCTTCAAAGGAGTTCATTCTTATGTCTACAGTGCAGATCAACTTTCAATTATGTCTGACCTTGAACTAGGTGCAAATAGGGAAACCACAAAGAATACCATTTAATTCTGAATTTTGCATTTCAGTGAAACTTTAATAAATCAGAAATGGAAAGGCTCTGGAAAAGTGGATAAATGGATTGGCAGGAATCTGTAAATATTCAAATAGGTGCAATCCTATATTTTCAATATGAGGGACAAGTCAATTATCCAAAATGTTCACCCGGGTAAAGATTTTCAAGAGCTCAAAGTGGACAACTTAGCAATTCTGCACTTGAACACTCAGGAAATCAGAATTATTCACTAACAGAATGGTTCTAGAAAACTTGTGATCTAATTTCATAGGGATCTACAAACTGGGAAAAATGGAGTGTGTGACCACTGGAACATAGTACAAAAGGAATTTTCTCAATTGAATCAACTGGTCAAAAGTTATAACCTGTCAAACTGGGCTATTCAGATTTCTGAGCAGAACAAAAATGCAAACAGTTATGAGCAACCAACTTTGGGGAAGTATGAAAACCTATCAAATGGATTTGGAAATGAGCTGAGGTCTAAGACATAAGTTCTCTGATATGCATGTAACATATTCCCAAAGTGATGGCTTATGAAACTCAACAGGGTGCAAGATATTCAGAAGCAAAGTAGGCTCCGGACAGCAAAATGACATTTTAGCAAAATGCAGAATTAGGTGACCCCCTCAAAATTACTACTCCCTAAACATGTCAGAAATGGAATTTAGGAGCTGGAACCCACTGCATATGTCAAATGAAAGGCATTGAAGCCTCTTCCCAATTTGTACCTGATGAAAAACATCCGGGCATCCTTTTCAAGCATTCTAACTGAGCCTTCTCACCAAAGTTTTCAAGGGTATTCACTTTGCTTAACTGAAAAATTTAACATGGTCACTCCAAATTTGTTCCAAATTTAGGAGTACCAACACACCCAGCTGTCCGTTGAGGTTGAATCCCTCCGGCGATTGGTGTCCTCACTGACTGTGGACATGGGACAGTTAAAGCTGGGGTTGTATGCACCTCACAACCCCAATTCCAAGAGAGGGAATATCTTCTCTGTCCAACAAAATACCAATGTCGGAGGAAGAAACTACAACAATGGGCCTTTTCCAAATCAACAGCAATGGAACAACATTGCAAACACCCTCCAAAACAAAACACCACTCAGGGCGGTGCTGGACCTACTCATTTCATGTCAATCGTGGAACTCCAGCCCCTGACTAACTGGTGTAGATTGCATGACATCAGCTCTCATTCCTAGGTGAACTATGCCACACTGGAGAAGGTCACCATGATCTCCCAGTTGGACAGACAGCAACCTGTCGATCCTACTCCCTCTGAAACTTCAGCACAAGAGCCCACTCACGGTGCCTTCACCTACAAGACTGTCTTCTTTGGGATAGATAAAGAAGACAAAGAAGAACCTGAATTGCAAGGGTTCTTTAATGAATCTATCCCGACCTTTGAGGTCAATGCCTTCACCAACCCACAAACTCCCTACAACACTCAAAGTCAGGCTGGTAAACGACCAGTCTACACACCTACACCTCCCAAGGATACCCCTCCCTGGGACAATACAAATGATTGCCCCTTCCCACCAAAAGTATCTAGCTCTAACCAAGCTAAGGATCCAGTCGAGGGAAGCCAACAATTTCCGGGGGAGGTTTGACATCACAAAGGCGTTAGAGAGAACCACCACCTCCATGACCTTGATGGAGGTTTTGTTGAATTGTCCTGAGTAGAGGAAGTCTCTTCTAAAGCTCTTGGGAAATCCAGAAGCTGTCACTCGCCCACCAAAGACTGTCACTTTTGACAATGCCAATGCGGCTGTCTTTTGGGGAAACACTGAGGATCTTCCCTTCTTACTATGTTTGAACATATAAGGGAAGAACCTACACAACTTCTTGTTATATTCTGGGGCTTCAAGAAATGTCATGCCCTTATCCATATGCTAGAAGCTCAGACTCCATCCCACTCCATCCAAAGGCACAGTAGTCCAACTGGACAAAACTACTGTAAAAATGGTAGGTGAGCTAAAGAAGGTCCGGATTAAGCTCATCCAAGACCCCCGGATATCAAGGTGGTGGATATCTCAGAGGCTTACGGGATGTTGTTGAGTCAGAATTGGTCTAAGGCCCTTAATGGGTATTTCTCCACCGACTTCTCCCACTTGTAACTCCCCTGGGAGGGGCAGTCTAACCAGATTCGGGTAGAAAGTGAACCCGGGATGAAGCAGGCCCTCACCGAAGTCAGGAGGGTAAATGAAGTCCTTTTCTCTAAGAATTCCCCTGGGGTGTACCGACCCCTCAAGATCCTCACATTTTATTTCACCCCTGGGGAGGATCCCATAGTTTCTTAGAGAATCCAGGACCTGGACTAAAAACTAAGAGGTGAGGTTAACTCACAGGGTATCGCAGCCAGTCTGGCCACACTCTTCTCTGGCACTTGGTGCCGAGTGCATTAACAAAAAAATTATGAACTAGAGTGTGGGCCTTGCATTTCCACTATTACCTGCCACATCAATGCCCTTTGGGAGAAGAAACATGAAGATGATTTGCCTGGATCCAGCAATCATTTCGACGGTGCTCTCGTGGTGCCACCTTTCCAGGAATCCCAACCACAGGCTTCTTTGGAGTAAAACCTCACCCACGTGCCATCAGCACTAGAGGAAACTCCTCCCAACCTTCCCAAAAATAATCCAAATGCCACTTTTTCCTCCCAAACCTAGAAAATGAACAATGACTTGTGGACCTTGAAGTTCGACGGGTCCCGGTCTAAACAAGGTTGCAGGGCCAAGGTGGAATTGATCAACCCATGAGGGAAATCCTTCCTCACGTCTTACAGGCTATAGTCTAACTGCATGAACAATATCACAGAGTATAAGGCCTTGGTCCTTGGGCTCATATTTGCAATAAGGAAAGGAATCACCTGACTTTGGGCACTAGGTGATTCAGAGTTGATTGTTAAGCAGGTCTGGAGCCAATACACTTGTCATGATAAAAGGCTGGCCACATACTGCAATTGGGCATGGAGCCTCGTTGAAGATTTTGATGCCTTCAACATTGAACTCATTCCCTAGAAAAGAAACTACATTTTGGATTCCATTGTCGTATCTTCCAGCACCCTTGAGCCAATGGCTAGCTCCCAGCTCTGGAAGTTCTCCATTGAGATGGTCCCCACCCTGTCCATTCCAGACAATGTCACCCACTTTCAAGTTTTTATGGATGATCAGCATATTCTGGCTTTTATGGCCAATGTTGGTGTTTTTGAGGATCAAATAGTGGAAGAAAGAGATCATGAAGATACTGGGCAGGGTAAAGAAGCTGACAGGATCATAGACTTACCAACCAACACCATCCCTAAGGGGATGGTAGCACTAGAATGTATCTTTGATTCAGACCCCTGGGGCCGGGAGAAGATATCATCAGCCTCTGAGGGAGGAAAATTCAAAAAAGTCAACATCGGCCAAGCCGGTGAAGAAAAATTTGTGCATATTGGAACCTCCTGCTCCCCAGAGGAGAAGGAGAAGATTCTTGCGGTTCTCTGAGAATACATTATTGTAATTGCGTGGGGGTATGAAGATCTAAAAACATATGACACATCCATCATGACCCATACCTGTACACACAAAATAGTGCACTTCTACGAATCCTTACATGCAAGGAAACTCAAGAATGAGCCCTCACAAATCGATCCATAGCTCTCTATGCATGGAGTTGCAAGATTTATAAAAATTGCTCTCAGCT
>MU227248.1:1817055-1830170 GCA_018584345.1 Thuja plicata | reverse complement strand
AGCATGTTCTCTTAATTAAATAATATTTTTATTTTTATTTTTTCTCTTTTAAATTAAATAAGGCTCAAACCTTAAGAAATATTGAATTGATTATAATATGATCAAGGAAATTGATATAATTGATATTGTTGATATTTGAAAATATTGATTCAGGGATTTGATAAATTGATAAAATAATAAATGGGGCCCAAAGTCTAGGCGACCATTTTAGGGTGCATACAATACCATCCCATTAAAACCAGATGATAAGCCCTTCTGGAAGAAGAAGAGACCGGTATACCCACTGATCGAGCCTCTAATCCATCAAGAGTTTCAGAAACTATTGTCAGCCTGGATTATCTTTCTTATCTGGCACACTACCTGGGTTGCCAACCTCGTCCCTGTGAGAAAGAAAAGCAGTGAAATCTACCTTTGCGTAGATTTTTACAATTTGAATAAGGCATCTAAGAAGGATAATCACCCTCTCCCCTCGTTGGATGAGGTGTTACAAATCATGAATGGATCTCAAATGATGTCCTTCCTGGATGGGTACTCCGGGTATAACCAGGTCATGGTTAAGTACAAAGATAGAGACAAAACAACGTTCATCACTAAGTGGGGAATGTTTTCCTATCGAAGGATGCCCTTTGGCCTGATCAACACAAGGGCCACATTTCAAAAGGCTATGGACATTGTGTTCGAAGGCCTAGTCAATAGATGTATAATCATCTACATGGATGATTTAACCATATTTTCCTGGGACAGGCATGATCATTCCGCCCACCTTGCCCAAATTTGTGGGAGATGTCACCGATATGGAATATCCCTCAACCCAAAGAAATAAATATTTGGGGTCACTAAAGGGAAGCTTCTTGGGCATATCATCTCCGAGAAGGGTATATCCATTGACCCTATGAGAGTTGAAGCACTGTTGAATCTACAGATGCCCGACAGTAAGAAGGAAATGAGATCTTTATTTGGAAAGATAAACTTCATCCGGTGGTTCATCACTAGATTCGCAGAGATAATAAAACCACTCAATGACATGATGAAGAAAGACACAAATAATGAGTGGAATCTGGAAGCAAAGTGGGCGTTCACTCAGATTAAGCAAATGATTATGGAGGCACCAGTCTTGGCTAGTTTGGACTATTACCTCCCATTCCACATATACTCCTTTGCTTTGCCGCATTTTTCTGCAGTGGTTCTAACCCAAAAAGTTTAAGGGGAAGAACGACCAATAGCTTTTATGAGCTCCCCTTTTAAGAATGCAAAATTTTGGTATTCATCGTTGGAAAAACAATCCTTTGCTCTCATTCACACTGTGAATAAATTTTGGCATTACATTCTCCGGAGTAAAGTGCCCGCTATCATCCTGGACCATTATGTTAAGTCTCTGCTCCTGAAAAGTGAATTAGGTGAACGACAGGGGAAATGGATGGCCATCCTCTAAGAATATGATTTAGAAATGCAACCCATGAAGATAGTCTGAGGCCAGGGGCTATGTAGAGCGATGGCAGAAGGAACTCCATACATTGAATGCAAAACTTACACAATAGAGTCCATCACTCAAGATCCATGGTATACGGACCTGGTATACTTATTGTTGAATAACATATGCCTGGACGGGCTACCCCCAAACAAACGTCACATCCTGCGGCTAAAAAGTGCACATTTCATCATCAAAAATGGAATTCTTTTTTACAGGAACTATGGAGGGATATACCTACGATGCATAGATAGGGACCAAGATGCGAAAATGATTGAAGAATTTCACAGGCAGTTTGGAACCGAGCATGGCTCAACTGATGCCACTTCCCATCAGATCCTCCAGGGTGGATACTATTGGCCCTGCATCTTTAAGGATATCTACACTTAGGTTAGGAGATGCCACACTTGCCAAATAGTAGCACATCATGAGAAGAACCCAGAGATGCCTCTGCAGTCGGTCTTCAAAGCTAGACCCTTTGCCCAATGGGCATTTGACTTTATCAGGGAAATCAACCCCAACTCGTCTGCCAACCACTAGTACATTCTGACTGCTACCGATTATTGCACACGGTGGTCTAAGGGGATTCCTTACAAATACAACATGATAGATGTAGTTATTAAATTCTTGGAAGAAAACATAGTCACTCATTTCATAATGCCATTTGCTATAGTGTGTGACAATGGTCTAGTATTTTCTTTGGCACAATTACTCGAATGGAACTACAAAAGAAAGATCACCCTAAAGTTCTCCAACAACTATTATCCCTAGGGTAATTGTGTGGCTGAATCTACCAACAAACATCTACTTGAGGTGATCAAGCATCTATTAGAACAAAACCCCTAGGACTGGCACCAAAAGCTTAGGTTTTCCCTCTAAGAGGATCGTATCAGAATAAAGGAAGCCCTAAGGACTTCTCTAGTCCACCTGATTTATAGCTAGAATCTAGTATTCTCCATCAACTTATAGATCTTGGTCTTACAATTTATGGTGGAATTCACAAAACGGGACAACATTATGGAGGTTCGACTTCTAAACCTAGAGCAAAGGGAGGAACAGAGAGATGCAGCCCTTGAACACTTTGCACATCACCAAGCAGTAGTAAAATGATGGTTTGACTGAAGAGCCCAGTATAAGGCCTTTCAGATTTCAAACTTGGTTCTCTTATAGGACAAAGCCCAGGAAAAGAAGGGAAAGCACACTAAGTTCCAGCGGCTCTGGCTCAGACCATATCTGATATCTGAAATATGCGGGGCAAATACTTATCACCTCAATACCATGACCAGATAAGTTGTCCCATTGCCTATCAATGGGAATTTTCTCAAGCACTACTTTGAATGAGGTAGGTGATGAGTTTGTCTGAAGTTGTACTATTTGTAAATTTCTTGCCTATAAATATCCTTCTCGATGCTCTATCTAGAGTACCTCTGCCTTGTAAATAGTTTGTTGGTCATCCTCCAAGACCTCCTTTCCTTTTTTACTTGCTGTCATTTTTGGTTTTCATTGTCTCTTTTGTTTTTTGGGTTCCCAATGTGGTGCCTTCTTCTTGTAGACAAGTATGCTTTGCATAACATCAAGTCTTTAGAATGGTGCCTCATGCACTCCGGTGAATTTGGAATCTATTGTTAGCATGGTGGAATTTTTCTATGCTCCAGAGTTATTTTGTAAGTATGGTAAAAGGTTATGGGTAATCTTCATCAGATTCACATCTTGACAGTCCAGACATCGGTTAACAGAAAATCTTAGAAGCAAGTAATCAAACACCTTGAGAGCAGATCGGTTGCACTGGTTGTTGACCATGTCTAAAAATTATTAAAATATCCTGGGTCTGGAATGTCCTCTCCTATTCAGAAATTTAAAAATGGGTGGCAAGGTGAAAGAATTACCACCATCAAAATTAGCTAAGCTTAAGGTTCACGGTGAAAGAAGTACCGCCTTCCCATCTAAAAAATCTAGAAAAGAAAGAACTGAAGAGTTGATAATTTTGGTATCCAGAGGAAACGTGCAAGATATGATGACTTTGGTTTGATGTACTCAATTCCTCCTCTCTTCTCCTCCTGGAGGTCATCATCTTGGTTTTCTTTCAAAGCACACACTTCACAACTGACAAAAGACTGAAAGATTGAATCAATGATGAGTCTAATTTTCTCAGAGACCTCACGCTTTGCAAGCAGAATGCTCCAGGTAAAGATTAATTCTAGTTTTTCTAACTAGATATTCTAAAGTTATCGAATGCACTAAGGCATTCATCCCAGATAGTCACCATTTGTTATGCCCTACATACCCGTCCCTTCATTTTGTAGGCAAAATTTTGGGTCCCCCTTTTCACTTTTACTTTTTCCCTTGGTTTCTTTTGTTTCCTTTGTTTCCCTCCAGGGTTTGCTTCCACAAGGGTTGTTTTCTTTTGTTTCTTGTCTTCTTTTATCTCCAAGACCCGGTTCTGAAGTTTGTTTTTCCTTTGAGTCATCTGGATCCCAGACTCCATATTTTCTGCCACCATGCCTTTTTGTTGGAAGGTGTGGCTGCACGGAATCCCTGGTCCCGGACTCTGGAGGTTTTTCTTTTCCAGAGTTTGCAGAAGAAATGCAAGATATTTTACCCTAAGGGTATAAATTGGTTTTACCTATCACTTTCACATTTACCGCAATCAAAACACTTAGAGCGATTACCAAAGCGATTAAGGTGATTCAGAGCAATTAAGTGCAAATTGCTTTTGGTAATTAACAATGTTCGAACAGCAGTAAACAGTGGTGCTTTCACAGTCAGTTCTAGGTGAACCAGTTGTAGAGTGCCTCCCCATGCTCAATTCCTTCGCATTCCCTATGTTTTCCGATGGGACTTTTATCTCTCTTCCTTCTGGTTTCTATTTTCTGGTTTTCTTGCTTTTGTCTCATTTTGTTTTTGGTTCTATTTTTGTTTCCCGTCTCTAGTTTTGTTTTTGCTGTCGCCTCCCATTTGTGGGATGGCTCTACCAGAAGGTTGTCCGCCCTCTGTGCAATTGTATTTTAGTGTAGCATTTGTATAACCTATATGATAATTTAAATATTTATGTATATTCTGTGCATTATGTAATGTTATGTGTATAGTTGTATATATATATTCATTTTCTCGGTCAGCCTGCGAGTTGTGCTTCATCCCTCGTAGCACTTTGGCCCTCTGTAAATTTGGTATATCCCATGTATATCCTTCCTAGTCTGCATCAAGCTCACCGTACCCTTTCATGTTTCCCCAATTTTTTGATCTCGTCCTCTCGGCCAAATACCGCCTGGTTTGAACTCGGCACCTTGCTGGTTCAAGCCATGGTAGTTTTCTCTCTCCTCCATCAAGTCATTACTTATGGAAGATTAAGTTTCTCATGTGAGCATTCAAAACTGGCCCAAGTGGCATTCATTTGCAGCATGTTTGGAGAGTTTTCAGCGTTAATGCCATTACTTCCATTACTGCATGACCATGCAATGCTCCCACGTTAGCCTAGTATAGCTAATCTTTGATCATATCATGCAACGGTTAATTTTATGGACTCCAGGTCCCAAGTCTTCCTCTGGTCTTTACTTCATTTTATCAACATGTACTAGAATCCCCGAAATCCTGGGTAGAGGTCAAATTCCCAAGTCATTTTTATTATATATATCTTCTTCGGGGTTTGACGTGAACTAACATCCTTTCAGGAACAGGTGCACAGTGGTGGAGAAAATCTCTGGGTCCAAAATAATGCTATATTTTACATGTATACTGACAGTCATCTCATTTTGTAGGTTGCCAAAATTAAACTTATCAATCATGTCGGAAGCATCTGCACCACCTTCTCCACCCAAGAGTTTGAAACTCCCCACTACTGCTGCAACCAGGGCAGCTGTTAGGACAAAGGTCGAGAAGGCCTTGGAAAATCTTCCATTAATAATGAAGTATCTGAAGGGGGACACTATTCTGGGATCGAAAGTCGATTCCAAGTTACAGTTTATCACCGACACAAGTGTCGGGATGTGGGCCAAAATGTAGGCCTTGGTTAAGATGATGTTCATTCAACACACTGTCGGAGATCCATTGGCCCTCAATATGGCCAGCTCTGGGATTCTTAAGGCTGCCTATTTGCCCTGCTTTGTGCAAGCTCTGGAGCTTATTGTCACTTTGGAAAAACACTACAACACAGTCTTCTGGGTTGTCATGCTCACCACCCTAATTTTGATAGGCTCTCCAACACTTATGGTGTCTCTGGATGGCGTAATTTTTGTTGTGGGGCTGGGAATCCCCCAATTTGATCACATGGTCATTCTCACCTGGTCTCTGGCCTTGGAATAATTTCAGAAGCTAGATCTCATGGCCTGACAATATCTCAATAACAACTAGCTTAAAGTGCCAAGGAGGGATTTCAAAATGATGAAGCTAGAGATCCCCGAGACAGAATTTAAAGAAAGCATACAGATGGGGATCATCACTCTATGCAGGGTCTTTGGAGAGCCCCATGCCTGGGAATTCTTGGCATGGATGTACTATTTCTTGTTCGGCATCACCTCCGACGAGCAAAATTTTGATTGGGCCACTATCATTGCCAATCATGTGGACTCTCAGCTTGTCAAGGTCACTCGGACCCCTAAATTCTACATGACTTATTACATTTTATGAGAACTATCACAATAATGCCCTGTGACCCAGGGATTACTTATAGAAAGTGTGCTCGGAAATGGCCAAGGCCAGAATGCTCCATGGGATTATTTCCCACAGGTCCAATGGGAGGCCAGCTTCCCCAGCTTTTATCGAGTAAATAATGCCTTCATTTACTAAAACCTTCTTACACCTACTCGGGACGTCAGATACCGACTCTCCAAGGAAGAAAATAATTTGGTTAGCACTTATAGCCACTACTACATTCAATATCAACAGCATACATACATTCGGGTGACCGACTTCTCCAGAAAACCCTATTTATTACCCAAACATTGTGGGGATAAAATAATTATTTTTAAATTTTGCAAACAGATTCTGGAGCTGCATGCCCTCTTCACATTGAAGAAGGTTACTAACATCTCATTCCCAATCTCTTGTGGGAACTACACTTTCAGCCTTGCGGCAGCCAAAGAAGCCGATAATGAACTTAAAAGTTTGGGGCTGGCAGAATTTTACTTGGAGCGGAAGAATTTTGATCCGCTGGGAAAGATAGAAACGGCACTTCCTTAGGAAGCCCCCCGCATGAGCTTCACTTAGAAGATTTTTGGGAAGATTGCCAGGACAATTTCAAAGTTCAAAACTGGCATTTTGTCTGGTCGACACAGGGGATGATGAAGCGGCTGAAGCTTCAAAAGTTCCTCAATGAATTTTCAGATACCGGGTCCATAGAGGACCCATAATATAATGAAAAGGGGGTAGATAAAATTGCTCTCCCTCTGGTGAATTGGGATGCACTAGAGGGACTAGGGATAACTTTAAGAAACCCCCCTCCCGAAAAGTATAAAATTGTGGCGAATCACATGTTTTTTGGAGGGAAAATTTTTAATATTGATGGCAAATTGTGGTTCAAATTATGGATATTTGGTGGTGAATTTTTTAATAAAGTATACTATTTTTTATAAAAATATGGCGACAACAAAGGATTTTAATAGGAAAATTATTAATTTAATTGGCGAAGATAGAAAATTTTACTGATAAATTATGACGAAATTATTTTATCATGGTGTAATTAATTTAATTGTCATGGCGAATGTTTTTAAAAAATACATATAAACTTGGCGATTTAATACAATAGTTGTGTAGTTGGTATGGCGATTTAATAATTGGAAATAACTATTAAATTTTCATTCTCAATGAATGACACGTGTGATGATTCCGGATAGATTTTTAAGTAAAGGAGTTATCTCACCACATTCCGTCTGAAATGCACCTTCCACCGTTCATCTCTCTTAATCCAATGGTTTTGATTTGATGTTGAAGTTGCATTGGGTCCCACCACTGTGACGTCACAAACTCACACGTCCATTGGATTAAAACATATCAATGGCCAAAGGTGAATTTCGGGCCTATTGTTGGTCTTCATAATGTTTACGGCAAACTCTCAGTGGAATCATGACACATGGTATGATTGATCGTACCAATAAGTCCACAATCAATCATACCACGTGTCATAATTCCGCAGAGATTTTTTTGTAAATATTATGAAGACCATCAATAGGCCCAAAATTCATCTTTGCTCGTTGATATGTTGTAATCCAACGAACGTGTGAGACTGTGAGTCTGTGAGTTGTGACAAGATTTATTAATTAATTTAAAAGTTATAAACAACTGTCGTATATTTTTAAATTTAATTAATAAAACCTATCAAATTGTCATATCAGACATATTTTGTCTGCTCCATAGCCATTTTCGGTAATATTAGATAGAAATTTTAATTAATGGCGATGGGTAAATATGACATGAAGTAAAGTAATGACAATTAATTGCGGCTTAAATGGAGCTTTTCAATTTTCAATGACAGATAAGTGTGAACTGTGACATCATTATCTATCCATTACCAATTTACCTCGATAGAATAATGCCTTAAAGTTAAGACTTAAATGAAAACATCATGTCATTTAAGGACATTGTTTTCTGACCGTTCGATGATCTTACATCAATGGTAAAGCTTCATTTCATGTCGTCATTTTGTAGCTAATGTACTTTGCATATTATTTCTATGGAGTGGGCACACATTTCAAGTTTTTTAATAATAGAGAATTGTTATGTCCACCTGCGTGACGTTTGGCCTTCGTTATTCCAAAAAAAGCAAATGTCTTATCATAAGTGTTGTTTCTAATTTCACCCACTTTTGCATTAAATATGAAAGATTTGGAGATTGTTGAAGGACAGTTACCATTTTACTTACGAATTAATTAGATCTTTAGGGCAGAGAAATAATTTGAATCAGGGCCTATAAATAGATGATATACACTCGTTAAATTATGAGTGTGAAAGCAGATTTGGGGAAATAGTCTGACTTCTCAGTTCTCTTTGTTTTTTTGTCAAAAATTAGAATACGAATCAGTTTGATTTTCAATGGACACTCCAATTCGTTTAAGATGCACTGCCTTGGAGGATCAGAAGACCTTTTTAGGCCTGGTCACAGACCCAATCCTGGCATTTGTTGCTATGGAGTTGGGAGCCTTCACCAAGGAGGCTATAAGGACGGTGTTGGGACATGAATTTCTAGAGAATGAAGATAGGTATAGAGTTAACACTGACATTTTGTCTCGGTTCATGGCATCTCTGTTGGACCTAGGTTGGGAAAAGGTGGAAATCCTCATGCTTCTGAGGAAAGTTTTTAGAAAAGAGTACCTCGGCGACGATGTGAATGTTGTCGTATTTGCAGAAATCGGGTTTGGTATTCCTTGGGAAAATTATTTGTCAATGATTCTACAACCAGGAGAAAATGTGCCCAGGAAACCATTTCTACTGAACCTTGATGTTGAGCAGCTCAAGCGTCATTGAAAGTGGGTACAGATTGGGAGGAATTTCCTCCGAAAGTGGCACAACCTGGAGGATACCAAGGACTATCGATGGCTAGAAGAATTCTCTGAGATTATCCTCTCTTCAAAGTTCCATACAAAAGGAAGGGAGCCTCAGCCAGATAGTTCCTGACTATGTCTTTGTCCTTGTCCCTATCCTAGTCTCTACTGTGTCTCCCTCTGGTGGTAGCAACTTACTAGGGTTTTTGCAATGATGTAAATTGTAATAACGTATGTTTAAAAAATATATATGAAAATGTTTTAAGAAATTCGAAGTGCTTTTCTATTTTTTTTTTATTATAAGAATCGTTAATAGATATGGCCTATGGGCATCGTTGATTTGTAAAGTTGTATTGAAATTTTGTGTAATATAATATAAAATATTTGTGTTGCACTTTTGTTTATGTAATAATTTAATGTTTCCAAACTTTATCATTTAATGGTGACTGGTTACTGGTTAAAATTTCATGGATAAGGTATTCTCAAATGCATGAATTCAAAGGGAATTCAATATAGTCAATGATTATATTGATTATTATGTAATATATATTAAATTATTAATATTTTAAAATTATAACAATCATTGGATTATGAGAGATGAACGCTTGAAGTTGTATTTCGGAAGTACTATGGGTTTCAAAGATCTTTTCTGAAAACTCGCTTTGAAAACGTGACACATGTAATTAACATTAAATTTGTACGCATTTTTAATTTAATATTCATTAAAATCTTTCTAAAAATGTGGCACGTGAGATGTGTAATATTCATTTAATTTGTTACATTTAAGTTATAACGAAAGGTTTTTACCATTTCCTTTTTAATAACCTATCGACTCGTAGGCTCGTAGCAGCAGAGCAAAAAAGAATTGTTAAACCATCGAAAAAGATTTTGAGACTGTAATTTGTGAGAACCTTAGCCATTCTAACTTCTATCTATCCAGATTTCAAAATATAATTTTGGGTAAGAAATCTAGCCTAATGCATCCCGATTTTGTAATGTCAAAAATTATGTTTAACTTGATTTTGAAATTTTAATTCTTGCACAATGCATGTACATTTAGGGTTTTCTTAAATTGGGACCTGGGGTTTTCTTAATTAGTTATTTATTATCTGTGATTTTGTTAGTAAATATTTGTGATTCTATCTTTTTTCATTCTTCCGAAGAACAATGGGGAAAGTGAAAACTCAAGGCCAAGGGCAAGCAGATGGGAAAACTTTAATAGACTACAGAAAACTAGAAGAAATCCCTGGTTTCACTGATGAGTATCACGATGTTTATGATCCTACTATCGACGATCAAAGGAGAGTCATATCAATTAAACATACATTGTGCAGTAAGGCAACTGGGCCAAAGAGGTCTGACTTTATAAAATTTAATCCAGCGATAGCTGCAAAAATGAATAAAGTTGCTTCGTGGGATGTAGGTTTGGGTTGCATGTTGTTACCCAAAGTTTTTCCTTGCCCAAAAATAGTCTTGATTTGTGCAAAAATTTACGATGAAGAAAGAAAAGCAATTGTCCATAAAAATAATCAGGAAGAGATTTTAGCAATAACCCAGGAAGAATTTCTCAGTTTGCTAGACCTAGGGCTTGACCAACAAAACTATAATGTCCATATTGAGCTCAGATTGTTGGAAAAAAAATGTGAGGCAGTCGCGCCAAATGCAAAAAATTCATTTATAAAGGGTCTAATAGTTACAGAGGCAAAGGCTTCATTGGGTGAGAAGCATAAGCCTCCTTATGATTTTAACATTTTTGTGCCATGGGTTCAGGATACTATATCATCGCTAGCATTTTTCCTGGGAATGGAAAACAATAGGGAAGTGGGTGCCAGCATTCTTCAATTGATTTGGGATATCCATTGTGTCAATGAACCAGTAAGATATAATTTTGTTGGACACATGGTTCAATCAATGCAAGAACAATTCACATTGATTAAAATAGGCAATTCTAAGATATTTAGGTTCACAACCTACTTGTGCTATCTTCTACTAGCCAAGCATGCTGCAATATTAATGAGCAGCGGAAACAAGCTTGAAATTCAGATGAGTCCAATAGGTACTCCAATATATAACTGGACACCTCAAATAAGGATGTATGATAACAAAAGGAATTACAATAATTTTGTAGATTTCTTTTTGGCACCATTGTACAAAAAAATAACAAGCACTCCAATGCCCAGATTGTTTGCTTCATATAGGGATTGCATCCAACTTGGAAGCACAATTTAATTGGCTGACTGGTACTTAATGGAAGAATACACTATGCTAAGGTTTTACAGATCAGAACTACAACCCCACAAACTTCCAATGCATGTGACAGACAGGGTGTTTGCAGTAGAATATGTACTACAACTTGAGAGCACAAATAGACTCTTTGTTGGCCATTCGAAGAAGAGCATATTCCCTTCCTTACCTTTCTCGATTGGAGGGTTAACATTTGAGAGAAAGGCATTCAAAGTGGCAAAAAAAAATTTAGAAGTTTTTCAATTTGATTTAGAGTGGTATTGGAAGTATGATCCACTCAACGTCATTCAAACAATGCTTGTTACTAATAAGAACTCTGCAAACATATTTCAACATGAAAGTAAACCATTGCTAGATAAGTTGAAAAACAAGGATAGCTGGGATGACGTTACAAAAGAGATGGAGAAAGTTTTCGCTGAGGAAAAAATTTTAGTTGAACAGTTGTCATCACAAATTATGACATCAATAAACCAGGGCATTGTACAGCCTAGAATGTCCTACAATTTCTATGAAAAAGGTTCTCATCCATCAAACATAAAAATACAAAATAAAATAGTAGAAGAGTGTAAGGATAGAAAATGGACTGAAACAAAATGAATGATTTTTGGAGTATGAGAAATGATCTTGGTGAACCAAAGACCAGTGCAGATCTGGATGATATATATGATGATATAGAGTTTAACAAATTATGGAATTTGGAGCATCCTACCATGGCATACGACAGAAGTTCTCTAGACATTCGGGATGATAATCTACCAATTGCATTTACTCCAGGTCACAGTGGAGTCAGCGACAATTGTAAACAAGTATATAGCAAAGGGGAAAACATTGCAGAAAAAATAGGTTATAAAGGTGGCGATTTGGGTCCCACAAGAGATGGCATCTGGATTCCAATGGTCATAGAAAAAATTGATCATGGACCTGGTGTAGGCCTTGGGTTTGGAGAGAAAACATTAGATTCATCAGGAACCACTGTGCCCACAAGAACATCCATTGCCACGGGTGGGATTGGGGAATCTACTGCAACACCAGATTTTTGTTTCAAAGATTTCTATAATAAATCTGCAAAAACAACAACCAAGAATAAGGAAATAAAGAAGACATTGCAAACTGGTGCCCTTACTAGAACTATAGAGGAACAACCTGCATCCAACAGGGTTTTTCCAACATATGACCCAAATAGAGACACGATGGACTTCATGGTTGTTATTCCACCCAAAAAATATGGAACCCCACCAGAGAGTCAGATAGATCCGTCTGAATTTCAAGTTAGCACTCTCCAAATGGATTTTTCCAAAGTTAAAAATGTGGACAAAATCAATGTGTCAAAGTCTACAAACCAAGTGGTCTACAGTGCACTGCTAAATCTGGAAACAGAGAAAAGTAAGCTTGAGAAAATATAGAAAAGTTATAGGCACACATTGCCAATGAAAAAGCAAAGAGGAAAGCTTCAGAGAACAGTTTGAAAGAATTACAGAAAAAGATTAAAAAATCAACCTCTACATCAGCAAATACAGAGAAGGAACATGCGGAGGCAGTAGTGAAGGAACAGGAGCAGGCAGAGCTGAAGGCACTGAGGGGGAAATTGGTAGAAATTAGTTTAAAACTAGAGGAAGAAAGAGTCACTTCACAAAAGTTATTTAAAACTATGGAGAGTAATGTTGCCTCCAACCAGGAAATGCAAAAGCAATTGGACTCTCAGGAAGATAAAGCCAGTCATTGGGAACACAAAGCAGTGGAACAGAAAAATAATTGTGAAAAAATGGCAGAAGAACTAAAGAAGGCCAATAATACAATTCAAACCTTAACAAATACTAGTAATAATTTAGTGAAGATTACTAAAGAACACATTTGGGGCCAAATATTGGGGATGTCTGATAGCTTGTTTGAGTAGTTTGAAATGCTTCAAAGTATGAGAGTATGTTATGTGA
>MU227248.1:1806254-1816955 GCA_018584345.1 Thuja plicata | reverse complement strand
ATGACATTTTACGCAAAGTAGCATATTCTGCAATATACATGGCTCTTTGCTGGGATTTTTTCATAATAAATGTCATTTCTTCTAGCATGGGAAGAAGAGATGCTAAAGTCAAAAGTGTCTCTATATTTCTTCACCTCCGAAGCAGGTCGCCACAACCTAATTTTCTGCATTGTCACAATTTTTGTACATAAGTCCAATCAAAGATTGATATTCAAAAAAAAATCGATGTGCTAGCCCATCCAAAGAGATCCATCTAGTATCAACATCTTTTAGAAGCTTTTTTCCATTGGTAATTCCATTAGCAAAGTGCTGAAATTCCATAAAATGTTTGGGACTTCGACAAAAATATGAGTACAACTCTCTTACTAAATATTCAACCTTGTTTACTAAAGGAAACTTCTTCACAACTCTAAAAGAAATATTCATCCTGTGGGCCATACAGTGAATGCCAAAAACATATGGTGAACAAGAAGCCTGCATCTTTGTGCAAAGACCATTCCTTTGACCTTGAATTACTGAAGCTCCATTCACTCCAACACATATCAACTTCTTCACTATTGTCAATTCATCCATAGCTCCATATTAAATTAAATGGCTCTGTACTAATTGAAATAAAGTTTTCGATGTCACATTGTCCCTCAATTTTTCAACAGTTAGTAGATGTGGTTAGCAGACATTATTTTGTACAGTATAAACATGCATGCATACCCATTATGTATTGTCTATTGTCGTAACTCCGTCTAAGGACAATGCAATAAAGTTTGAATCTTTTATTTTTCTTTGTACATCATCTATTTCAACCTGGGAAATACAACTTGCCCATTCCCATCCATTGTTTATTGACCAATGAATGATAGGATAGTTAGGAACTTTCAGAAAGTGTAACAAACCACTCATTTCTGGATAGTCTGTCATTGGACGCCCTCTGCTCAAAATATGGAAAACATTACTTAATTGAACAACTTTTCTGTGTTCTTCTACTTCACTTGCTTTTGCAAAAATAGCATTAATAGAACCTTGAACTTCACCAGGCTTTGTCTTAAATTTCTGAAACAAATAATATTCCTTAGCATGCCTTTGATGTTGACATTGCTCCCTTGTTTTATATCTTACCACTTTTATTTCCTTTCCATCTACAGTTGAGGTTTCGTAAACCTTACCATCATGTTTCTCTATGGTGTCCAATTTAAGCTGCAACTGCTTTTCTTTTTTATACTTCCAACTACAAATCATACATCTGCATTCTATTGGCGGCTCACCTACAATTGGATTGTCCACGAGTTTAATGAATGGATAATTTTCTGCCCAATCAAATTTAAATCTCCAGGACATCTCCCATTGACGATCAGTTTTTTCTTTTGATTTTCCTCTCCCTTTAGTGTTACTTTTAATTGAAACATCACCATCACCGAAGTCGATCGATTCATCCTAGTACTGGTTATTTACTTGAAATTCATCTTCAAGGTCATCTTCATGATAGATATCAGGTTTCGCAACTTCGTCACCAGATTTATTAGGTTCCCCAGTTTGTTGAATAGACTCATGTGTAAGTTGATAACCTCGAAGTTGTACAAGTTCCTTTGATGATGTACCTTCCTCACTTTGACCAACACCATTGTGTATTCCCCCACCAAAGTATGAAGATATTTTTCTGCATTTTGTTGGCCTCTCTTGGACATCTCCAGATTCTCCACCTTCAATAGTCCTCTTCCTGTTTAACTTTGACTATGACAACTCCAACAAACTAAGGCTGCAATAAAATTTTACTTGAATAATTATAAGATACTAAGGACTTATAGTCTTTTCGTTTCGCTACCGATCACAATTGTTAGCTCAGAATCAACTGATTTTTTGTACTCCTAAATCTCTTGAAACTATCCTTATATACAAATGTGTATTTCATATTTTGGCGAAGGGGATGATATTTGCATATGATAACAACTAATATTTGGCGAATCCCGCGTAGTTTCAAGTAATTGACTAGGCGAATAGGGCAAGAATTTGGGACACGGTGAATTATAATGCGTGGCCAATTGGGTCCTAGTACAAATAAAATTTTAACTTTGGATAATGGGCCTTTGGCGAGTGGTGATCCTTGATAAATACTCCTTCCTTAATCTGTGGTGAATAATAGTAATTATACAATAGATAAACGAGAAAACAACCCCACTACCATAGTGAAATTACATGCAAATAGTGGCGAACAACCCGACCAATATACGTGTTTTTTATAAAATCTGGGCAAACCAGTCAAACAGTATACTACTAGTTTTTTTGCCAAATTTTATACGCCCGACGGGACATATTAGCCAATTGGAAAAGAATCACCACTAAAAAAATCCCTGGGAGGGACCAACAATTGAGGACATCACCAACAATATAATTGAATGCAATCATGCATATTTTTAGAAGGTATGTCCGAAAATCACATGAAAATTTGGCCCGTTGGTATGAGGTTCAACTTCTTGGGTCAGAACCTCCTCGCAGGGCGAGGATAGAGGAAAGAGGAAAATGGGGACCCTGTCTCAAGTCCCATCTATAGTTCCCATAGCGGAGAAATGCAACAAACCTTGGCGTAAACCCAACAAATGAAAGATACATTAATCACTCAGCTGGCTACCCCATCTATTACGGTCAGACCTATCTGCCCTTCCAATTCTCCTTCACTTGCAGAATTAATGGTTTGAGTAACAAGGACTAGACCGGAGGAAGAGCAGGAAGCCATGTTAGATGCAGGGCTGCCATTGGTAACAAGGAGGAAGAAGAAAAGAACAACTGATCCTCATCCAAAGGAGGAACCAGAACTTGGGATGCCTGACATCCCCGAAATACAGATTGTCTCCTTGAACTCCTCGGAGCTGGACAATCAGCTCGAAGATCCCCTGGAGACCTCCCCTCTTCACGACAACTTTGATGACATATTCAGGATGGATGAAATTGTAAACTTGCAAGGGATATCAGGAAAGTAGTAAAAGAGATCACCACCCAGGATGAAGTAGTAATCTCCACTGAAGGGGAGACCCCAGAGGAAGAAGCTTCCACAAATAAGGAAGTCCAGGTAGAAGGGGGAAAGGAAAAAGAACAGGTAAATGTCTCTGATGTTCCATAGATACAGGTTATAGAGAATAGCACCATGGAGGAAAGGCAAGTGCAAAATGAGCAACCAAGATCTGCTGAGAGAACCGAACCCACAGGAGCAACCATAATCTCAGTCGCCATGCTCCAAATGCCTCCTCCTACCCAAAAGAAGGTAACATTTAGTGAGGTGATCACAGCAGCCCAAATATTGAACCTTGGCCAGACACCTCTGCCACCTCCAGAGAATATGCTGACGGAGGGAAATATCCTGGTAGGACAAGCTGATGAAGAGAAGCAACAGCAGCAAGGTGAGGGGCAGAACCCCAAAAATATATATGTTGAATCCGACGTTGCTAAGGACGTGGAAACCAAGGTAGAAGATACCGATGCCACTAAGGTGGATGATGCAGGTGGTCCAGAGGATACAAAAAAAGAGTCTGAAGAGACTCATAACAACGGGGATTTACAGCAGAACCCTAGAGGGGATTCGCAAGATCAGACTTTGGTAGCAAGGTCACCCCCGCCACCACAATGGCTGGTGGATTCTAAAAGGAGGAAGGCCCCAATAGAAACAAAGGCCCATCTCTCCCTAGCTAATATGATGGCACATGTGTAAGGGGCCCTGAAACAAAAGAAGGCTCGGACCCTCCATTCCACTCAGACCCGTCTGGGTGGAGAAATAGTTGCGGTAATTGCAACACCTCCCCCAAAGATAGATGCGGCAACAGCTAGAGCTGAGGAATACATAATCACAGAGGTACCTCTGGGGAAAAGAGACAAATAGGGTGAATTGGACCTGTTAAATTAAGCTATCCTGGTGATAGAGGCCCATTATAACAAGCAAGCCCAGAAGCTCCAGGAAGAAAGGGAAAAGAACACAAATCTTATCGGGCTTTTGACGGAGCTGGTGCAACCCATCACTATTATTCCTCTGGAAGCTTCCACATTCAGAGCACCACTCCCACATGGTGACATAGATGTGCTAAGGAGTATGAAAAAGAAAGTGCATGCAGTTGATGACTGGGTGGCTGAGCAGGTGGGAAACGTATTGTGTTTCTTAGTGTCTACACTCCTTGACCTGTACACAACCCACAATGTTCTACACCAGGTCAAAAATACCATTACCATTTGGGAAGGAGAGGCCGAGAAATAAAAGGCCTAGATGAATGAGTTGGGAGAACTCCTGAGTCTCAGAGAGGAGATTGTTATCGAGGCTAGAATTTTGGGAGAGGAGTCCTTCGAATTTGTCCAGACCTAGCACTCCAGACTTGATCTCACATTGGAGATAAGCAAGCAACTGGTAGGGGCTCATTGGGACAAAGTTCCAAAGGTGGAATATTCTATAAATATGTACAAGGAATTCATTACAAGGGTTTCATAAGTTGATCCCTTTAGTACCGAAAGATGTACACCGGAGGAGTATGTCATTGGAAAATTTGACGAGCTAATGGAAGCTTGATATCAGTCATCGGAGGGAATGGATGGAGAAAAGATGTCCTGTATATATCACATGGTGTTCTGGGCCCATGATGCTGTGAAGATGGCCGCAAAATTCAAACTGAATACTCCAGATCTAGGCGAATAGGTAGAGATGGCCAGGTACCGCCAGGCTAGTCTCAAGGATATCGATGAAGATGGCATTGCCCAGCTCCTGGAAACATTCAAAAGTAGCAAGGAGCAATAAGGTTCTCCAGATTCTGAAGATTTTCACCAGCAGGGTGCATTCTTTCATATTCATTATTTTTTGAAATGTAAGCTCCCAGATCTCAAAGTCCTGGATCCAGCAGTTTTGTATTCTTTTGATGACCTGCGTCCAAGCTCTCCAGAGCCGACCACTCATTATCAAGTAGTTAATAAGTGGATATCAGAAAGTAGGTGACTCTAGCAAGGCACATCAACTCAAGGGATGGTGCTGATAGATGGTCTTCCCAAGGTGCCGCTCCAGCATTAAACACATGGCGCATCGAAGACAGTGAGCCACATTTTGCATTAATGAGGCATGTAGCCTCGAGCTTCAGAGAAATCATATTTCTTCTCTTCTTTCTATGACACTCTTCTCAATGCTGATTCTTCCATACGTCTCTTCTTGTATTATTCTTCTGACATGTCAGACCTCTATTCTTCTCAAGGTAGTAGTAAAGTGGTGCAGGCAGTACCGGCCACCGGATATTGTATTTTATTGTTGAGTGTAATGATGGATTAGGTTAACTTTAGGGCAATTTTTTGTATAAATAATAATTCCAACCTCATTTCAAGGGTCGGAAAAATTGATGATTTTGCAGTCCATAGTAATAGCATTTCAGATTTTCATTTCTTGTAGTTGCAGAGCTCAATGATCAATAGTTCTTAGTGGCTTTCAATAGATAGATGCTCTCTTGGAGCTGTTGATGTACACACCAGTGACGCTGGAAAACTATTAATGAAAAAGGAATGATTCTCGCAATGATGTTATTGGTGTTTGGATCTCTAAGTTAACACTCTTTTGTGTTATATGTTTCTGATGTCCTTTGCTCTGATGTTTAAGTAGATTAAGGACCTCTTTCCCCTTGCTATTGAACATGTATGAATTGTTGGTTTTGTATCTGCTTAGTATTTAGTGTAGTTTATTAGAGCATGGTTGATGTTTTAAATGTATTTGCATAACTATAAGTAGAATGAATACCTTATAACCCTGGCATATCTTTTGAAGTTTGTTTGATAATCCAAATGCTTGCAAGAAACCCCGACCTAACAAAATCCTTGGAGAAGATGAGGCAAGAAAACCAGCTATCCCCCCAAACAAAATAGTCACACTCCTAACTTAGCTCCCGCACTGTTGAGACCTGACTCTCAGGTCCTTGAAGGCCCAGAGAATTTATTTCCCAAAAAACCTTTACAGGCAAAGTTGGTCGGTACCCGGTGACAACTTACCTCTGTTGGTGGACCGGTCACAAAGTCCCATCAACACAACTCCTTTTAGGAATGTAGTATTTCTCGCTTGTACTGTGAAGGTAATACTATAGAAAAATATTTCGCTAATACTAAAGAGTTCAAGGTGAAAATTTGGTGATGCGGAAGATGAATGATAATCTTCCCAAGGTGGTCTCAAAAATGATAGCATTAAGACACATACAAAACTAAAATTGGTAAATATTATGATGACAGTAATTAAGTACAAAAAAATTTCCAGGACTTTAGTCTACATGCTTTCTAAGTGTTTTTTCCTTGTTTATTTTTTTTGCATTTAGCAGAGGTTAATAATAGAGGCTTTGTAAAGGATAAAAAATAGTATTTTTCAATGGTTTTGTGCACAAGATGGGAGATGATACAAATCGTATAGAACCTATTAACTATGAGGAGGTCATGAAGAACACCACTATTTGTAACATTCTAAAGAGGGGTAGTGTCACCCCTTACTTAGAGAGGCTCCATGAATTTCACCCTAAAATTACAAAGAAGTTCGCAGACAACTAGAAGAATGTCATAGTGTATATGTTGGGTTGTAAATGGGATGTCACGGAGGAACTTATTGCAAAATTCACTGGCCTTCCCATGGATGGAAAAAAAATTAGCAACAAAAAGGACTTGGATATGGAGTTGATAACTTTGTGAATTATAGTAAAGGGGGGACCATGGTGAATAAGATGAAAAGTGGGTAGGCTTGGTTGAATTATAGTAAAAAGTTATGGGTTGTAGTGTTGAAGGTTCTTATCCATTATGCAGTTGACGTAAGTTGTTCCATACTGTGAATAATACATTATTGATTTGTAAAGGGACGGAAGACCTTCCTTCACTCATGAGATCCCTAAATACTCTCCTCTTATTAAATTTTATAAGGAAATCCCACCAAATATCTTGGACATAGCTAGAAATGCAACCATCTATTCCTTCAGAATCAATAAATAGATATTTTACAAATTCAATCTTTAAAAAATCAAACTAAGGGGAATTCATTGTCATCTGGAAAATAAATAGAAAAAGGATGTCTTATGGGATGATAGTGAGTGAAATAATCTCATAAGATATTTGAAGAAATTGGTTCAAGATGTTGAAACCACGAGGACTAATTATAAGGGAAGAGTTGTTGCCCTAAAAACTAAATTTAAAAGCATCAACAAAAATCTCTTAACCATGGTTTCTTTTAGCTAGAGGATTATTAAAAACATTGTAGAGAACATTAAGAATTTTTTTAGCAAGTGATAAATTGCAACCAAGTCAAATTTTGGTTGGAGATGTAGATGCAGGGGAGAAGAAAACATAGGGGATTGTTGATGATAACAAGGGACGATGCACCAAAATAAGAGGAAACTTTAAAAGAGTTTCAGTCCACTTTTCCCAAGACCTATAGGAGCTCAAATATATTACATTGTACACTTCTTATATGGAGGTTGAAGCTATATATGTCATGAAGAAGTTAATCTAGGATCTTCTTATGTTGTATATTTTCTATTCTATTTTTATTTTGCTTGTTTTTTGGCTAATGGTTGGTTCCCAATTTCTTGAGAATTTTCTAAGGGTAGCTTGTTTTATGTAGGGTTTTGGCTCCCTTCAAAACCTATTTAAGCCTTAATAAAAAATAATATATTAATATTTAATAGGAGGGAACTTTGGACTTGACAAAGGAGAAGGTGCCAACCACTTAAGCTTCTGGCTAGGTTGAGAAAGGTAAGGCTAAGATTTAGAGAGGTAGACTCTATAAATTTGGGAAGTAAAGAGGACTATGGGAACAATCCAACATCCAATTACATAAGATAAGGATTAGAAAAGAAAGTTTTACTCACGTCATCAAATGACAAGCTACAACACTATGTTTTCTCCTACATTATTTTATATTTTGGTTTCATCTCGTGAGGTAGGGAGGTTAAGTAGTAGAAATTGGTGTATTAGCTAATGTTGATCTCTTTTCATTTTCTATTAGTGGAATAAGAGGATGAACAAAAGAAACTGCTAGAGGTTGGGAAACAACAAGAGGGGAATCCTTCCTAAAAAAAGTTTCTTTCCATTGGTCTCCAAAGCAATAGAAGAACAAAAGAAATATTTGATGTGTAGGGAGAAGCTCTTATTTATGCAATATTTTTCCATGTGGACATGAATAGAACGGAAAAGGTGGATCTTTAGCATAAATACTAGACTCTTGGGGAAGAGAAATAAAACCTTCTTTGGGCTACATTTCATTCACTACTAGTTTGATAGGATGAACTATTGGAGTGACCATGGAATATCAAGGCTCCTTAGGGGTAGCATATGGAGTGATACTTGGGGAACTAGTGGCAAATAGTTGGTCAATTTTACTAGCTTTGAACATTTTCCAAGACAAAAATAAAAATTCATCACAAGGAAAATAACAAGTTTAGCTTGACAATACCAAAGGTAATCATGTGAAAAATCTCCATGGTTAGATGAGGGTCAAAATTCATTGTGATGATTAATATACACTTCACCTTCAACCAAAAACTTTAAATACTTTAGGATCATAAAATGAATCACCCTCATATCGAAGTAAGCTAAAGGTTACCCAACCTCACACAAAATTGGTTTGACATGGCAATTATGGTAAAGGGTATATCCAAGCTATTGGGTTGAACCTAGACATAAACGGTAATGGTACCAAGGGTAGGATGAGTAGAAACATCATGACTTATAAGACTTGTAATTGATCATGTGTACCTTGGTGCAATGTATTACATAATATAACTCTTCTATGATTGTATTCACCACACAAACAAGATCAACGAGACTGCACATGTGGGTTTTGGATTTTACAAAGTCTAGATCTATTTTTAATGTCTAATCTATCCATCTCCAATTTTTTATCATCATCAATCATTATATTTTAATATTTATACTTGAAAAGACCATAAATATTTTTTAATATATAGGGGATTTCCTAATTTAAACCCCATGTTGGTGTTCCTACCTCCACAAAAATAATGGTGATGGTGATATAGCATGTGTACTCTTAGGGGAGCCAAGGAGAATAAATAGCATAAACTAAAATTATTACTTTAAGCACAAAACCTTTCTTGGATCGCATTTAAGGTGATGCAAATTAATTATTATGAAGTCCCACAAATTATTAGAGAAACATTAAACAAAAATAATGAATAATTCTTTAGATGCTTGATGATAGTCTTCATATTTCTCAACTTGATAGATCTATACTGCTGCAATAATTGAGTTTTTTTTTTTCTTGAACATGAGAATTGATACCTATATTGAAGTGTGCATTCAAATAAGGAAGCCACTTTTATATATGTCTTACATCTTTTTACGAACAATTTTTTTCAGATATGCCAACAATAGGATTAATATTTTTAAGGGCCCAAAAGCGACATTCAAATATTTGAATTTGGAGCCAACGTGGAAGGATACGATCACTGGGCACTAGAGCCCAACCCTTTTTTACTACACAAAGGGCTAGGCACTAAAATGTATCCCTCATATTGTGGATTTAAACCTAATACAAGCACATTGAAACAAGTTCAGAGATAATACCAATAATAAGTGCTCAACTAGCATGAAACTATGAAGGGTATACAATTTATAATGTTGAAAGTACTTGTATTGGATTTCTTACATTTGGTTTCAAAGCTAGTTGTAGATTGGTTGATCCATTTGTAAAATGGAATTTTAGGCCTTGTATTATATTGGTAATATTATTCCAAGTATCTTGTCTAGATTAATTTCTATTTAGCCATAACAACTTTGTGAACACTTCAAGATTAGAAAGAAATGGAGATTAAAAATAGGTCATATAGAATTTTTGGAGTTGTCCTTTTTTTAACCTTGAAGCTCCTAGACCAATTTCTTGAGAGTTGTGGACTCATGATGTTTGGATTGATGTACAAATTTATGATTATTTATCATTAAAATATTAAATCTTTTTTCTTAGGAATAAAAAAAAATGGATGTGTTAAAAAAAATTACATGGATACATTTGGCATGTTGATGCAAGAGCATCCTTGGGTTGTTGGAAATCTCGCATCACCCTGTATACACTAAAAAATGGCTTTGTTAATTAATCAATTAATTAAATATTTATTATTTAATTAATGTTTATTTCTTCTATTTGTTTAATAAATTTTTATATTTATTAGATAAATTCACTATAGTCTATTCTTCTTATCCTAGGTATTCATAATTAGTTCTATTAAAAGTGATTTAATTAAATACACAATCACTAAATATGACTAAGTCCTCTAGTCCACCTCATAAACCTAGTCACCTTACACATCACCTTGGCTAAAATAATTAATTATTATTAATTAATAATTAATCATTATCCTCACCCACACATGTCCTATTATTAAGGGCTATGTGGCCTTATAAGACTTGGTCTCATGACCACATGTCTTCTCCTACACCAAGTCAAGAGGTAATTCCTATTCTTAAGGAGATTCTCAAGCCACCTCTAAGAGTCCAAGATGACTCATGGGACACTTGTACCAAGAGTCCTCATGAGGAAGAAGTCCTTTCCCTTTCCTCTCCATGGTCTTTGTGAGACACTTGACATGTGCCTTTCCCTTCCATCTTCTTCTCCCTTATGTCAATGTAGGAGGAACATTCTCCCTATTCTTTCTCTCACATTCCAACTATATCCCCTTTTCTCTCAACCCCTTTAACCAAGTCAATAGCAACCCTAGG
>MU227248.1:1795527-1806154 GCA_018584345.1 Thuja plicata | reverse complement strand
AAACCAAAGCTAGGAGGGCAATGGAGACAAGCTGCATTGGGTAGGTGAAGGTAACTTTATTGTTTTGCTTCATTTAAACTTGTAATATTCATTGTGTTTGCATTTAGATTGATTTATTAGTTAGATTGATTAGTATCTCATTTACAGTAGTTGCACATCTATTTTGCATACACACCCAAAAATATTTCCTTTCAATTTTGTTCATGTTTCCTAGTTTCTAAGTGTTTACTGGTTTTCCTTAGTTTTGGATCATTTTCTGTTGCGAACCTGAGGGTTTGTTTTGAACATTATGTTTTACTTATGTCTAGATTTGAACCTCATTTGGATACTTTGATTTGGAAATAGTAAAGATTCATGGTCAATTCTGTGTGTTCTTAATGTTCTTATGGTTAGATGGATTTTTCTGATCGTGCAAACCAATTTCTTGATCGACGAAGCTTTATGGCTCATATCATGATGTTCATGGATCTTTGGTCGACGTCTCTCTTGGATCGTGCATAATTTATATATATTGGCATTAAGATGTTATGATTCGGGTCCTAACCTATATCTTTATATTACATTTATTAGTCTTGGAAAATGTAATTGATATGGCCAATATAAGTGTTGTGAAGGCTCTACATATTGAGGCTCTTGATCTTTTTTTTGGAGAAAGGGGAGTAGAGTAGTTCTCAAGAGATAACCTTGAAGGTTAGCATTAAGGGTTTAGATCTGGAATTCTGGTATAATGAGGCATGTATGCCAAAAATCTATAATCTGCATGTTGCAAGCCAATGTGATATAAACATACGATTCTATGATCATGTCAAGGTATATTGTAGCATCTTGATTGTCTATTATTGTTTCTAAGTTGGTTATTTCCACTGTGTTGACTCTTGTTGCATGGTTGGACCATCTCCATTGGGGAAACTCTTTTCCTGATTGTGTCAGATGGTATCAGAGCAAGGATGATATTCATGTGTTAGCAGATCAAGTCCCTGGGCTTGTGAAGCCCTAGTTGATTTTTTTGTGGGGTGGCACAGTGTGGGTCTGGCCTACAATTAAAAAGGAGTTGCACAAGGGGAACGTAAAGTAGATTGATTTATATTTAATAAATTTTCTTGGATTGTTGAAGGAATACCAAGGGTAAATGGATTCTTGAGTTTGAGGCAGGTTGTAAGTGTATCTAGCTAATAGATCACTGAATGAGAGGCAATTGACACCTTGTAATCATATCGCTGAAATGAGGCAGTTGCACCTGAGGATTGGAAAGATGTCACCAAGGATAATGAACCCTAGGAGGTTAGAAAAAATGATGGAGGAATTTTGAAATGAGATGAGGATTAAGATCCAAAATGCTTTGACTGGATTATGAAGGAATCCTTAGACAGATGAGGAATATGAGGAATTTCTTGAAGATCTTGAGACTGTAGATACTAAGATCCCTGCACATGAAGAGATATTATTGAAAGTTATGGCACAAGTAAGTAAAAGGCATAGGATGGAGGTTCCTACTTTTTATAGATCATTACATCTTGAGGATTTGATAGATTGGATTGGTAAATTGGGAAATTACTTTGATCTTGGGGATATCAAAGATCTATGGAGGGTTAGGTTAGTGCAAAATAAGTTTAAGGGACATGCATCCTTATGGTGGAAATTATTGTAGAAAGATAGAGAACGGAATGGTGAAATGAAAATCACTGGATGGAGGGTAATGGCTACTAGATTAAAGACTAAATTCATACCCAGGGATTATGAGTTGTAATTATTCAATAAGTTACAAAAATTGAAGTACAAAGACATGAGTGTGAAGGATTACACTGAGGAGTTTTACAAGATGACCATCAGATCGGGACACCAAGAGATATCTAAGCAGAAGATGGATAGATATATCAATGGATTGAGATTTAATATTCAAGATCAGTTAAGTATGTTGAGGATTTCTACAGTGGAGGATTCTTATCAATATGCATGGAGGGAAGAAGATAAGGTAAAGAGGAGATAGAGTAACCCTAGAGGAAAAGAGATAGCTTTGGTAAAGAGAAGCAAACCATTGGACAAGAACCTGATGAGAGGATACAAAGGAGAGGAAGTGGTAACAATGAATTCAAAGGTACTTTTTTTTAACGTGGTGGCATAGGACATAGATATTTTTAATGCTCCGAAGGATCTAGTAAGAGCCTTGATAGACAGAATCTTATGGCACATGAGGAGTGGACTGATGATGCACTTGTGGAGAGTGTTGCAGAACCTGATATGGGAGAATCTCTTATGCTTAGGAGAATCATGTTGACTAGGAAGGAAGATGAACCTTCAAAGGAGGAGTTTTTTTAGGATTTTTTGCAAATAGGGAGTTAAATGTTGTAAGGTTATTGTGGATGGTGGAAGTACTGATAATTTGGTATCAGAGGAGATGGTACAAAAGATTGGATTGAAAAGAATTAAACATTTGTGTCCTTATGGGATAAGTTGGTTTCAAGATGATCATATGGTAGAAGTGAAAGAACAATGTTTGGTTAACTTCAACATTGGACCTTACAGAGATGGGGTACTTTGTGATGTGGTATCTATGAGAGATTTTCATGTTCTATTAGGCAGACCTTGGCAACTTGATAAGGGAACTATCCATCATTGTAGAAATAACTTGATCACAATAGAGAAGGATGGACAAAATTTTACTTTTATTCCCTTAAAGGAGGAAGTGGGGAGAAGTGCAAGGAATCTGAGCATTGCAAAGAGTTACTACTCAGAGAATCAAAATATAGGGGTTGATATGGATTTAAAGAATGGCTTTGGAGGTGGATCTAAGAATCAGTTGGTATCAGATAATAGGAAGAGTATGGTGAAGCAGCAGAAGACTTTGGTTGTTGATCATATGACGTTTTATGGCAGAGGTAAGTCATGTGTGTGAAATAAAGTAGGTGGTGATAGAAGTTCTTTACTACTTGAAGATGTTGTGAGGTATGATGAAGTAAGTGCAGAGCAGAATAAGTGGATGAATCTGACAAAAGAAAGAGCAATGTTGTAGAGAAAGGGAGTTACAGATAAAGAAGATATTTGGATCAGACATGAGCATTGGAATTTCATCCTAAATCTTGTAAGATGTTCATAAATTCCTCTTACGGAACATCTTCTTCTCACCATGGATTTTTTATGCAGGAGAATCCTTGGGTCATTGGCAATCTTGCATCACCCAAAAATATTTCCTTTCATTTTTGTTCTTGTTTCCTAGTTTCTAACTTTTTAGTGGAATTCCTTGGTTTTGGATCGTTTGTTGTTGCGAACCTAGGAGTTTTTTCTGAACATCATGTTTAACTTATGTCTAGGTTCGCACCTCATTTGGATACTTCATTGTGGAGATATTAAAGATTCATGGTCAGATGGAGTTTTTCGATCTTGCAAAGGAATTTCCCAATCGGCAAAGCTTTGTGGCTCATATCACGATGTTCCTAGATCTTTGGTTGATGTATATCTTGGATCACACATCATTTATTTATCTTTGCATTGAGATATTATGATTTGGGTCCTGGCCTATATCTTTGTATTACATTTTCTTAGTCTTGGAGAATGTAATTGATTTGGCCGACATAAGTGTTGCGAAGGCTCTATATATTGAGTCTCTTGATCTTTTTTTGGAGAAAGGAGAGTAGAGTAGTGCTCAGGAGATAACCTTGAAGGTTGGAATTAAGGGTTTGGATCTATATTTCTATTGTAATCATGCATGTATGTCTAAATTCTGTGATCTACATGTTGCAGGCCAATGTGATGTAAATATATACTTTTATGATAATACGAAGATATGTTGTAGCATCTTGATTGTCTATTCTTTTTTCTAAGTTGGTTGTTTCCATTGTGTTGACTCTTGCTGCATGGTTGGACCATCTCTATTGGGGAAACTCCTTCCATGACTGCGTCACATGTATAGTTTTGTGCATTATATAGATAACATAAAAACTATAAAGATTGCATTTGTGGAAAATTATTTAATTTAGATTGTACTCACGTGATCTTTAAAACTCAAAATAGTTTTAGATCTATTATGGTTTCTTTTTGTTCTTAAACTATTTTATAAGTTCTAATTTGCATTCATTTTGCACATTAGATTTGAGATTTTCGATCTAATGCTTATGCTATAGTAACAATTTTCATGATACTTTATTTTTGTTATTATTGATAGAAATTTCATTTTACATGATTGTGTACGTGGATTGTTATGGAAGATCTTTTTAGACTCCTCCCAATTATCAAATCTCTTAGAATATTTCTTTTGGTCCTTATTTTTGGTCCATCGTGAATTATGAGTCTAAGAAATAGAAAAGGGTCATCTTGATCGATTAATATCAATATTTAGGTTTTAGAACCCAAGTGTTTATGTTGTGCCAATTTATTGAAATTTAATAATTTGGGGATTTTATTCAATTTCCACACTTTGAAAGAGATTCATATTTTTTATCAATACTTGCAATTTGTGAAAATGTAATTCAACTTCTACTGTATTCTTTTCTCCTCACTTGTATATTTTTGTATTGGATGGAAATGGTTGTTCTACTTTATGCATGCAACCTAGGAACTAAACTTATTTCATAATTATTATATTAGAAGGAGAGTGGACCCACTTGGCTTAATCTCAAATTTGATTGAAAAGGTTTATCCGCAAGATGAATTCAACACTCCTTCATTGAACTAAATATGAGTTATGGAAAATATGTTTTACAATGGATTGTATCAACATATAAGTATAGGATAGACAAACACAAAAGAAAACTAGATCTAGAAAGATGACGCAGAGAAACCTGCCATAGAAATCTAAGCAGAAATGAGGTCGATGATGGAATATATGGGTGCCCTTATCTTGTAGGGCGATGTTTTTCGCATCAGGCTATATCTAGAATCCAGAATCCATGTAACCTCCTCCTACCAAATATCAGACCAAATTACGAGGTCAATAGTTCCCAAAAGTACCCTTTAATAGGTCAACGGTACCTAGGAGAACCCTTGACTAGATAATAGCACCCCAAGGTGCCCTTGTCTAGGCACTTTCAAACACGTTTTTAAAGTTAGCACTTTATCTCTTAATATTGAGAAGTTTTATATCTTTAGTCTCTATTAGAGGCCAGTAGCTAAAACTAAATCTATACAAAAGAGGAGAAAAATGGTGTTTGGGGCTATATGGGGGTTCACCTTAGTCAAACCCTGGATTGGGACTTAACTATATAGCGTTGATGAATTAAAATTGAGATTTAAAAGAAATGCTTGAATGGAAGTGCTTAATTGAAATAATTATACCTCTAATTGATGATGTAATTTTCTTAGGATAAGTCCTCCATATTTTGATTCTGTAACATAATTAAATTATGATAAAATCCATCACGAAATCATAATTAAAATATATTGAAGATGCCTTGATGTATCTTCTTTCTCCTTGAATTAGATTTTCTCTTGAATTAGAATGGAAGCATAGAATTTGATGTGATAATGTGATATGATGATGAAATGGATTAGGATGGATGCATTATATAGGGATTTCAAAGTAAAATCGCCTTTTGGCTGGCTTGCAATTATCATATTTTGCATCGGCAATAATTTAAGAAATGGCATTCAACTGACATAATATCCTCCCAAACTTTTAGCCAAAAAACATCAATCAATATTACCCCAAAGCATCATTGACAAGACAAAATTGGTTCAATTGTTTAGAGATGTGAGATAATAGGGTCTCAATGCAAAAAATGTATTCTTATGAAAAGATATAATGTTTAGCTGAGGGAAAAGTTGCAAATTGAACTTTGAAATGACATACAACCCATATAAGGTTAAAATGAAATAAGATAAAAGGCATAGATAATAAAGTGTTGATGTATTAAAAAGGAATAGGACTCATAATATTAATTTAAATCAATAAAGGTCCTATAGTGAATAGAGGAACCATAAATACTAAAATGAGTGTTAGGTATGAATTTGGACACCCTAACTAAAGGTGTACAAATTATGATGCTAAAAATTTTAGTGTTTCCTCACGTGTTTATAGTTCTTACAAATATTGATTATATGATCCGCTTATTTATTTCTTTACATTCCTACTTTTCTACAATTTTAACTCATTATTTTTTCATGAATGTGAAGCATGATTACATTTTCCATGTATTGATCTCACGATACCTCTTATATTGGTTAATTTTTCATTAAGCGATGATAAATTGTCATTTATTTATAAAATTGTCGCAACAATCTAATTAGGGATTTTACACAATCTCCTTTTCTAGTTGTGATGGTTCATTCAAGGATCCTAGACCATAGTTGTCACTGATTATATTGTCTCTTTAGAAACCCTACACATATCTTGCACTTTATCTCCATAGGTTAGAGTGACACCTCATAAGTTATCTACCTCTTTTATTTAGAAATTATACTATTGGCATTATTGTGTTGTTATTTTTTATTCTCATCTCAACCTTTAAATTAGAAGCTAAATGGAGAATTTTAATGTATGTATATATTAAGATGAATATATAATCCAATGTAGAACATGTGTCACATATACTCATATCTTTTATTAGAGTGTTATTTATCTACTTCGTGGTGGTTACTTCTTTAGTTTGAAGTACATGATCCATGGCAATTCACATGCAAATCAAAAGTGGTGAAAATTTTCCAAATGTGAATATGACTCTAATTATATATCCTTCTTATTTGGAAACATTAAATTCCATCCTTACTACAATAGTTGAGAGTTCAAGTAGTGTATTTTATGCAAAAGAGTTAGCATTCCTTCTAAGCTTTAACTAAACCTAAGATCCCTTTGATCTGACAATCAAAATTATTAATCCAAGTACTAGATCAAGGTTGATTACATGAACATAAAAACATGGCAAAACAACTAAGAATAACTTGATCCTCATTTTTAAAGTAATATTTAACCAATGCACCAAATATAATATAATCCAAACTATCCCTTACTTATTTACTTCTATGTATAATATGCAAATATGAATATAACTATATTTCACAAAAAAATCCCTAGGTCATTCAGAACATTGCTTAATTATGAATTAAGCATCTAGAAGAATCATTAAATCAACATCTACATGTATAAGGATAGATAAATATTCGTACTATATTTTTTCAACATTTATTTTATCTTGATCAAATATCTTTGAATTAGTACATAATACTTGGCTAAAATCCAAATAATTCTTAGATTTGCCCGCTTAATAGTAGGTGATACATTTTTTAAACATTTCATAATCTAATTGGCACAATTGAACATATTTTGTGAAAAAATGCGGCATATATTTTAGGGACTCCAATGTAATTTTAAGGGTATTCAAAAGGCTCAAGGATATGAATGTGATGATCAATGACTCATGCAATTTTTATCCTTAGAAAAGAAAAATTCGTCTTTCAATTTGTCAAAAAATAGGTGATACAAATTCAATAATAATTTCTTATTCAAATCATAAAAATGTAATAGAACAAAATGTTCCTTATTACACATTTCTATGAGCATATATCCTTCTTTTTTCTTTTTTTTAACTACTTTTCAATACTAATCTAAAATCATCTTATTTATCTCAATTAATTTGATCACCAGTGCCTTGTTGAATACAATAGTATAAATATTTAATGGAGTGGTTCGATCATCTACAAAATTACAACAATGAGAATTTCTTTGAAAATTATCCCTATAAACTTATATTTCATATCTAATACTTTTCTTGTTTATTTCACTATATTTAATTTTGTGCATACAATTTAATTTCATTATTTTGAAGTTAATTTTTAATTTTCAATATGTCATTATATTGTTTTTTTAGACACATGTCTCCTATAATTTTTAAACAATTCTAATGATTAAATACGACAAGATAATTTGAATTCATTATTTTGAAATAAAATCTAGAGATATAATTCATAATTATAATCTTGTATACATGTCTGCTAAGATTTTTAAACAATTGAAATAATTAAATAAAATAATAATTCAAAAACTATTAAATATAAATTGAATACACCTCCAATCATATTTACTTATTAAAATTTAAAATATAAAATATAACATGATTTTGAATTCCGTAAACATCCAAAATACTAAATACACCTGGCCCGAATTGATATACCCGTTTGTATAACACTTTAGATAAAACATTCATCAAACACTTGTTAAGCCAATAGGCTTATTATGTGGAAGACTTCCACTGGATTGTTCTGATTTTCCAGCGGATGTCTTACATGGGAAAAAAGAGAAAACCGTGTCGAGGAATGGTATGGAGTAATACGGTCAAAATGGATTTGTTATGTAAGATTAATTTATTAATGTAAGACTAATTTATTAATTTATTCTAATGGCCCACATGAAGAGGCACGTATGATAGGAAGTTACGGTTTGTTAAAAAGGGATTTCACATCTTTATTGTAATTTTTATTTGATCATTTTTAGAGGAGTAGTTTTCCAAGACTCCTACTTTGATGGACAAGTGGAGTATAACCGTTTTGGTAAAACCGGTCCTCTCTCCACCCATAAATGTTTTTTCAGAATACCATCAAATGTCAAGTGAGAAAAACTGAAAAATGTATCGGTAAAGGGTAAGAGAGAGAAACCGTCTTTTATCTTGTGAGGAAAAGAAGGCATCTTGGAGCAACAAAGGATGTTGCACTATATTGGAGTAATAAAGATTGTTGCATCAGTCATCTTCCATATTTTAGCACAAATGGACTCAGGTAAGTAATTAATGATTATTTGTTTTTTCCGCATTATGATACATTTGGTAAAATCATGAAAGTTCCAGGTCTTGAAATTATAGCAGATTTCATTTTAAATTTTAACATGTGGTATCAGAGCCTTGTTGAGAACTCTCATGTTTTTCCATTATATTTGATGATGATTTATACATTTTATTAGATCAAATTTTTTTATGCATGCTATAAACATAAAATCATGGTTTGGTTTAATACATGGTTGCCTGCATAATAATTTTGTTGTATTGACTATTTTGGTTTGTTGATTTAATGTATATGCAAAATCATTATATTGATTTGAGATCTATATTATGATACGGTTCGATAGCCACCAAAGTGGTCCAACCGGAATGATATGTAGATATCAAGTTAAATTATTGAAGTTTTTAATACTTGTTTCCCCGTGTTAAAAAAAAAATAATGATTTTGCAAATTGCAATTTTTTAATCATTAGAATATTAGGTTGGCCCAAAGGTGCACCATTTAAAAAAAAAAAGATTAATTAATTGGAATAGGATGATTGGTGGATATTCACGATTAATTTAGTACGAATTCCCAAAGGTAACGGACTTACTTAGTTGTGAATATTTTATCAATTAGTTCTATTAGATGAAAGGGAATCACCATAATGGTTAATAGTTTACCATAAGATTAACCCAAAGGTAGGTCATGGTAATACTATTTATTATTAAACCATGTGTTTTTTCATGTTGGTTATTTTAATTATAACTCTTAAAATTAATGTTGTGAACATGAATTTTTGGTTGCAGTGTTAATTCCTATTTTGCTACATTTGCATGCTTCGTCTGTTCCGATCTTGACTGGAATGAATTTCTTAGATTGGAGAGAACAGGTTCAGTTTCACCTTGGTGTTCTGGATCTTGATACAGCTCTTGAAACTGAGAAACAGGCTACTATTACTGATAAAAGTAGTACGGAAGAAAAGAATATATTCAAAGCATGGGAAAGATCGAACAGATTGAGCCTTAAATTTATGCGGATGACTGTAGCAAACAACATCAAGTCAACTCTTCCTGAAACTGACAATGCTAAAGAATTTCTGAAATCTGTGGGAGAGCGTTTCCAAACTGCTGACAAATCCCTTGCTGGAACATTAATGGCTATGCTTACCACCATGAAGTTTGATGGTACGCGAGGCATACATGAGCATGTTCTTGAAATGACGAATTTGGCTGCTCAATTAAAGACACTTGAGATGAAGTTGGATGAATTCTTTCTCGTGCAATTTATTTTGAACTCCTTGCCTCCTAAGTATGGGTCGTTTCAGATTCACTATAGCACTATTAAGGATAAGTGGAATGTGAATGAATTGGCCAGTATGCTCAATCAAGAAGAGGCACGACTTAAGCAACATGGACAGCATTCAGTTCATCTCACAACTCAAGGAACCGAAAGGAAAGGGAAAAAGCTAAGAAAGGGCATGAAGCGAGTACCGCCTAAGGCGTATGAGCCTAATCAAGGTTCTCAGGCCTATAAGAAGGACAGGAACAGCGATAAGTGTCACTTCTGTAAAAAGTCGGGACACTATCAGAAAAACTGTCAGAAACGTAGGGAATGGTTCGAAAAGAAAGGTATGAATTTAGTTTATGTTTGTTTCGAATCAAACCTAACTGAAGTTCCTTTGAATACTTGGTGGATTGATTATGGGGCTACTATTCATGTCTCAACTATGATGCAAGGATTCCTTACAACCCAGACCACAAATCCAAATGAAAATTTTTTGTTCATGGGAAATCGGGTTAAAGCTCCAGTTGAAGCCACTGGGACCTATCGTTTATCTCTAGATTCTGGTTATCATTTGGATCTGTTTCAGACTCTTTATGTTCCTTCTATTTCCAGGAATTTAATTTCCTTGTCTAAACTTGACATTGCTGGATACTCTTTTAAA
>MU227248.1:1770796-1785595 GCA_018584345.1 Thuja plicata | reverse complement strand
TCGAAGAACTCACCAAAGCTTAAATTCGCTATAGAAAAACCTTGAAGAAAGTGATCAGGTTCAAGGTGAAGGTTTACCCGCCTAGGTGTAGCGAAGCCTAAAGCGTAGGGGAATTTGGATTATTCCCATTTGTTGGCCAGAATTGATTTGGAATTCTATTGGAGAATTGGCAAGCTCTTGGATTTCCAATCTGTAGTTTTGGGAACCAACAGGTTTGACCAAACACATATGAGACATAATAATTTGACCTTTTAAAGCGTTTGATATTGATGTGACGTATATAGATGTGGAAAATAGTAAAGATGCTTCTTCTACAATAAATGTCACATGGTGGTGACCTTTTGTTGAATGTCATTTAGGGTTTTAACAAAATACATTTTGATTGATTCTGTAGTATTTTTAAAAGATTAAAATCGCAATCTAGCTCATAAGAAATTGTGATAGCTAATAAGACAACCCCTTAAAAAATTATTGAAGTCCAATCATCTAAAATGTTTTAATTAATTTATTGATAGAAAGACAACATTTTCTTAAAATGAAAATTTTGTTCTTCCATTTCTCTTTATACTATTATTTCATTATCATGGTAAAAATTTCTACGTATTATATGTTTTGTTTTGTGGGTTTGTACCAAGAATGTTCCTTGATATTTCTTCACCTTCCCAAAGAACTACCTAAAACTTGTAAGTCATAAATATATGGAAGAGGAAATATGGATAAATAGAGATAGAGATGCAAATAGATATATGCATATTTGAATTATTGATTTCAAAGAGCTAGCTTGTCCATTTCATATAAGAAATGATAGTTAGAGAGGGAAATATAGGGAGATATAAGGGGAGAGAGAGGGGGAGAGAGACCAAGTAAGATGAAAAATAGAAAGAGAAAAGAGAGATAGAGAGGTGAAAAGATCGATAGAGGAAAAAATAGGGAGGGCAACATAGGGAGAGAGCGAGTGTGTGGATAGATGGATCATAATCGAATATCAAAGTAAGAGATAGTTATGTAAGGAGAGACAAAGAGGAAGGCAGTGGGAGGGAAAGAAACAGAAAGAGGAGAGGGGAGAGATGAAGAGATAGAACGATACAAATATATGAGGTGATAGATAGATATTTCATATAAAAATGATAGTTAGATGGATAGGGAAATACAGGGAGATATAAGGGGAGACAGAGGGAGGGATAGAGAGAGCGAGTGTGTAGATAGATGCATTAGAATAGAATATCAAAGTGGGGGATAGTTATGAAGGGAGTGACATAGAGGGAGTGGGAGGGAGAGAAATAGGAAGAAGAGAGGGGGGAGATGAAAAGATAGAACAATAAAGATATATGAGGTGATAGATAGATAGACAAGATCAAAGAGAAATAGAGGAAATATGATATAGATAGAGAGAGGTGAAAGGTAAAGAGAGGGGTAAGATAAGATAGAGATAGGGAGGGAGAAAGAAGTGTTTATATGTACGAGAAAGAAAGATATAAATGTAGGGATCAAGAGGTAGACGGGGAGAGTTTGTGAGTCATAGAGAGACATAAAAATATCGAAATAGAAAGGGATAGAGATCCATAAATATATCATAATATCAACATTTGATATATATTTTACTAGCGACATTACCATTGCACCCCTCAAAGGTACATGTACTAGTTTTACTCTTATATGAAAGCTTGAATAAAGGCCATCACTTGTCAAAATATTTTAAAATCATATGAAAAGAAAATCAATTTCAATTACTAAACTGATTTATTGACAATTCCCATATATTTATGGAATCAAAACAATCGACTCCCTTAACCATTTTTCTTATTCTTAATTGACACAGCGGCAGTTACTCCTCACTTCACAAGTGACAAAAGTAAGAGGATCCACAATATTCCTCATGCTAGCCATGGAATCTGAAAACTAAATCCAAAATGCCTCATGATCATTAGCATACTTCTTTACAAGTGCAGAGGTTGCACTTCCAAACCTGATCAACTCTTAGTCAGAGATGACAAGTCCTTGTTCATTCACTAAGTTCTTGTAATAAGCGTTGTCCACTACGGTTGGGCTTACAAAATCCAAGGGTGATGTGTTGTTGTCCCCACCAGATTGAGGACAATTAGCTTTCAATAAACTAAAGCGTTTATCTTTTGAATCAAAACCATAAATTATATCCCTAAAGCTTGTGCACCGAGCTTGTCCAATTGTATGAGCACCTACCAAGAAAATCAATAAATCATACATATAGATATACATATACAAACATACAAGAGAAAAGAATCAATAAAGGAATACAAATATAAATATCAATACAAATGAATATAGATAAGAAAGAAAGAATCGGTGAAAAAAAATAAGAAAGTAGTGTTTAGTATTATAAATAAAGGAATACAAATATAAATATACAAGAGGAAAGAATCAATAAAGGAATACAAATATAAATATCAATACAAATGAATATAGATAAGAAAGAAAGAATCGATGAAAAAAAAATAAGAAAGTAGTGTTTAGTGTTATCAGTCGTGTAATTAAGTCTAAAGGTTCAACTTATTGAATACAAATATAAATATATAGGAGAAGGGGTTAAGATGTTTTATGTTCTAATGATCATTCATTCTTTGTTCATTTAATCTTTCACTTACTAAACTTTAAATTAACTAAAAATATGATTAAAAAGTTCATTTATAAATTTCAGATATGCTAATGGCCGTCTACTATGTTTCTCGTAGTTAAAATTCATAGATTTTAATTGGAAGAGTTGTACAACTTTTTTAGTATTCATAGTGCATCACTACTGGGATATTTGTACACAAGTATTGGTAAAAACAATTATTAGAGAAAAATGCATAATTGATAATAGATTAATTGTACAAATTTTTAAACTGGTTGTAATGTATAGTTAGTTATTGGTTATATTTTATAAGTCAACGTATTTCGTTTTCCATAAACCAGATTGATTTGGGTAGCAAATAGTTTTCATGAGAATTAATAAGTGGAAGATAATGTTTAATTGCTGTTTTGAAAGTGACAGCGGATCCCTTGTTTACGCCTTATCGCTATCTCCATTTTAAAATGAAGTGGGACTTACTGATCCGAGAATCTGCTTATTGTTTACAATTTGCTGGAAACCAAATAATGTAACCTTAGAATTCTCAGGTTATTGATGTAGAGTATTCCTTTTAGCTCGGAGAAAAAGAATGAGTATTTCCTTCAAAAACTAGCATGTAAAGGCATTTCCCATAATATATCTGAAATACAACAAACCTATCCTGCAATGTTTTTTTGCAGAGATACGGTTAACATGGCAAGAATGTGTTGGAGAAGCTCCTCCATATCTCACCCTCTACAAGCTAATTATATGCCTAAATATTTTTAACATTGGGACCTTTAATAAAGGAGCAATACAATATCATATGCGTTTACATTAAGAGTTTAAAATAGATAAAAAAGAAAACAATATATTAGCTTGTAGACAAGCTATTCTCGCATAATAAAACAATTTTCTTTTGCAGAGCTTCCATGGCTAATGTACTCCTAGCTGTCATCTGATCAAACAAATCACAAAAAGAATTTAGCACAATCTGCTCTGCCTGCGTTGTATTTGTCTTAACATTAATTACATTTGTAGACATTAGATTTTCACAGTCCATCATATTGAAAGTGTGTATTTTAAGTATGTGATGATAGATCATTGAATATGATCCGAAACATTGATGCAAATTAACTACATTCATTAACAAGAAAAGAAAATCGAAAAGCTAAAAAAAATTGAAACTCACTTGAAAGTGAAGAATGAGAGAGAGAGTGTTGTGAGAGACAAATTTAGAAGCATTGAGTAGCTCAAGTCCCTCTTCTTCCACCACCACCAACACCCTTGACAACTTAACTGCAAATTTGCAAGCATAGACTGTTATCAACACCTCCGAATGTTCCAATGCTGCACAATTTAGAGTAACGGCAGGAGGAGAGCAGATCGATCCACCATGCGAATGTGAATGTGAATACTCTTTGCGTGCTTTTGATTTTTGGGTACTCACAGAATTCTCGGACATTCTTTTGCCAGATATTAAATTATCACGTTGTCGACGTAGTGTTTGGAGTTCATTACGCAGCTTAGGTATGTACTTTAGAATTTCACAAACCGTATTTGGAATGCTCAACCTCCTCTGCAGACACCAATTAGAGAGCATTAGATGTAGAGTATAATACACAGATATAAGTATCGTTAATATAGTTAGGTGAGAGAATCTAGTAGTTGAACATTCTAATTTCACACTTAACAAAATCGTATGTGACTCTCATGTTTTTATAGCAGTTATTTGGCAAGTCCCCTACTTATAACTAAGGTTTCAAGGGTACATCAACAAATATGATGCCACAACAACATGCTTTTAGCCAAGGTGTCCCAAAAAAAGTGAAACTAGTACTTATGCACTAAGTCCTGTTTTATTGGTGCAATGACATCTCATTCAATTATAAGTAGTCATTATCAATTATGTCAACTTTAAAGTCATAACTATTAGTACAATATTGTGAAAATATTGGGTATTAAATCCTCAAGTACTATCACAACTATTGGAAGGCGCCCAATTATTGAATCCTCTCCCTTATAAATTAGTTGAATTATAACTCATTTTCCAAATGAAATAGAGACATATCATTTCCATTTACATAATATATTTTAAATTTCGACTTTTTAATGCTTGTCTTAATAGAACCCACCAATTGGAAGTGATTTAAGATGAGCAAATCAAAACTTAAAGTGCGGAAAACTTATATCCAATGAAAATTCTGTAATGATAAAAAATAATACCTTGGGATTTGGGTTAGGGAGTAGTGCTTGGAGCTGAGCGTAAAGTGCATTTAACTTCTTCCTTCTTAGTCGTTCGTTAGCGTTGTGAGACAGCTTCTTGAGGCAAGGCATACTATAAGCACTATGCCCTAATTCTTCTTTTCTGACTGCCTGCTCTGAGCCCTTTGGTATAGACATTGTGTTTTCTTGAAGAAGTTGTTGGTCATGGTGATGTTCTACCATTCCAAATTCAGTGGTGAACTCCGTATCCAAGAGATTGTCAAACCCACCATGTTGATCAAGCTGCTCGTTCATGGGACTTAAAATGGGATGGTTTTGCAGCTGAGACATTAACGAAGGATCCAAACTATAGATATCTGCAGAATTCTGAGAGGTTGGATAGAAAACTGATTGTATTTTAGTCATGATTAGAATGATTATAGACAAGGAAGAACAAGAAAAAGATGAAGAGTGATATTGAAAGTGAGTTATTGAAAGATGGTGGTGATAACAAACTTAAATAGACAGATGGTCGTAAGATTGACTGTCAAATTTATTGTACTGATTGAGAATCGAGACATTTTATTCTTGGGGATGTCCCCGTTCACACTGTCATAGGATGCCAAAAAGCAGTCATATTACAGTTTCTAAATACGTGTAAAGCCATGTCATTTAATTTTCAGCAGTGCACAATGATTTATAAAGTGTGTTGTATGGCAGAAGAAGGAAGACACGTTCTCTTGGCATTGTGGTCACAAATTGCTCGTGGGTATCTGCACATGAAAACAAGTCTATTTTTAATTTGCAAGAATCATAATATAGACCACCTGCCCTACCTCTCTGGGGTCGTCATCGTTGAGTTTTACCAGAAATAGGAATATAAAACTCAAGAGACACAAATTTGACATTTTGTTTTGATAGATTTTTTAAATAGTTTTAAGCTGCTGCTCATGTCATCAGACATGCTTATCACCTTGAGATTCCTCTGCTTAATGCTAATAAGTTTTATAATAGGCTACCCAGCATGCTCATTATGTAATCTGATGGCTGGATGGATAGAGCTTTATTATTATCTGTGTACCACCGTCTTGAATATTTCAATATTATAATTACAGGAGATTATAATATTTCAATATCTTTTGATAAATAACTGTTCTGTACTTAATGTACTGGTTTTTGATAAATAACTGTTCTGTACTTAGTGTACTGTTTTATTATACATAAATGGTGTATTGATTATATTGAAGTGGTTATTTACAATTAATATATTTATTATGTCAATTTTATAATCATAATTATAGTTGTAATATTGCTATCAGGATTCAACTGTGTAAATTTTGCGTCAAACTCATTGACTCATGTTTCGTGAATAGTAGTTCACAAGAACCCATCTCTCATCAGAATAAAACTCAAGAAAAAAAAAATTTGACATTTTGTTTTAATAGATTTTTTAAATAGTTTTAAGCTGCTGCTCATGTCATCTCATCAGACATGCTTATCACCTTGAGATTCCTTTGCTTAATGCTAATCAGTATTATAACAGGCTACCCAGCATGCTCATTATGTAATATGATGGCTCGATGGATAGAGCTTTATTATTATGTGTACCACCGTCGAATATTTCAATATTATAATTATAGGACATTATAATATTTCAATATCTTTTGATAAATAACTGTTCTGTATTTAATGTACTGGTTTTTGATAAATAACTGTTCTGTACTTAATGTACTGTTTTATTATAAATAAATGGTGTATTGATTATACTGAAGTGGTTATTTACAATTAATCTATTTATTATGTCAATTTGATAATTATAATTATAATTGTGATATTGCTATCAGAATTCAACTGTGTAGTTTTTGTGTCAAACTCATTGACCCATGTTTCATGAATAGTGGTTCACAAGAACCCATCTCTCATGAGAATAAAACTCGAGAGACAAAATTTGACATTTTGTTTTAATAGATTTTTTAAATAGTTTTAAGCTGTTGCTCATGTCATCTCATCAGACATGCTTATCACCTTAAGATTCCTCTACTTAATGCTAATCAGTATTATAACAGGCTACCAACCATGCTCATTATGTAATCTGATTGCTAGATGGATAGAGCTTTACTATTATCTGTGTACCATCCTCTGAATATTTCATAATTATAGGAGCTTACAATATTTCAATATCTTTTGGTAAATAACTGTTTTGAGCTTACAATATTTCAATATCTTTTTGGAAAATAACTGTTTTGTACTTCATGTACTAGTTTATCATAGATTAATGGTGTATTGATTAGACTGGAGTGGTTATTTAAAATCAATCTATTTATTATGTCAATTTGACAATCATAATTATACTGTGTAGTTCTTAACGTCAAACTCGTTGACTCATGTTTCATGAGTAGCGGTTCACAAGAACCCTATCACCACTACATAGAGGGGGGTTTACATAGAGGGGGGTTTAAGACAATATTTGAGACATTGTTTTGCAGAAATTGTCTTAATTTGAGACAAAATAAAACTTGTTTATTGTCTTTAAGTGAGTGTCTTAAATTATTGTCTTTAAAAAGACAATAAAAAAACACCACTATTATTGTCTCTTGAGAGAAAACAAATTATCTCTATAAAGAGATATATCAGTAATCCCACTTATTGTCTTTCTTAAGACAATTAAACAAATAATATTTTTTTTAAAAATAGCTCATTATTCAGATAAATCGATCTTAAATATAATTCTATAATATCGTTCATTAACTCAAGTTAGGGTGCAATGGAATCGAACCACCATCCTCCTGCTTGTAAAGCAAGTGCTCTTCCATTGAGCTAGAACCCTATAAAGAATAATTATATTGTTCAAAATCTTGGGTCTCAAAATACTCTTTGGTTTATTTAGTAGTGAATTTTAAATCTGAATAATAGTTGAGAACAGATTTGGTGATAACAGAAAGACGGTTAGAGTTTGTTGAAGACAGAAAGACAGACAGAGTTTGGTGAAGACAAAAAAAATGGTTTTCTTTTCTAGGCTATTTTTCCATACAAGACCCTTGTAAGCCTGGAAGTTATTTGAATTAAAAACTGAACTAAAGTCACTTCTTGTACAAAGAAAGTCATTACTTCAAGAAGGTGAGTAGTCATTCAACATTTGATATTATATCTACTTGTAGTTGGAAAACACAATTTTCTAATGACAATAAATGCACCTGTTACTTCAAGAAGGTGAGTAGTCATTCAACATTTAATATTATATCTACCTGTAGTTGGAAAACACAATTTTCTAATGACAATAAATGCACCTGTTCTTGTGGACCAATACCCACAACATCCATTGCCCTTCTTGGGTCACCCAGCTTGTTTTTTTGATATCCTGAAAATATCAGAGAGCATAAAAATTCAAATTTGTAAATTACAATCACTTCATAAAATCAGTTAGAGTCAAACAAGATTAGTAGCCATACATTTTATTCATTAAAATTGTAAAGAATATATGCAACATATTGAGCTTTAACAATTACAACAATAGATCATCCAAGCAAACGTACAAATGACCCTCATAACTGTAAGGATGATAAATTGCTAAGGAACTTACTTTTCTGCAAGGTCCTTGTAATTATCAGCATCAATATTTGCAATCACTACATCTTTCTCAAGTTTGTAAGTTGTTGCAATCTTTTCATAAATCTGCATTCAAAAAGTAATAACTGTTATCAGGGGAACAAGAGTGTTGAATAATTCTTTACAATCCAATTTTCTTTTATATAATATCAACCATTTATATTGCTAAAATAATAGCATTAATAAGTGAAAATGAAGTAACACATTTTTCACTTACACAGGAGCCAGATTTTCGCAATGACCACACCTGCAATCAAGACATGAACTCTTCACAATCAAGGAATAGTTTTGCAAACTATACAAAAATAACGTGACAGGAGAAATGAAAAAAGGCATGGCATCATGTTATGTTGTTTTTAATAGAAAAAAGAAGGGTTAAAAAGTATCTATCACAAAAAACAATTAGAGGACATTCAAAGCAATATTTCTTCTCAGAAGTTTGAGTGACACAACCATAATATACAATTTATGAATACAGTAGAATAGAAGCACCATAAATGAATGAAAAAGTCCGTAAGGACAAAAATACAATGGATTACCATGGTGCATAAAACTCGACAAGAACATCTTTTGATTCATCCAAAACAACTGAGTCAAAATTCTCAGGTGATAACACCACTACCTCAGATTAGGGAGTAGTCACTTTCACACGAATACCTGCATAAATTGCATGTGCTAATGGTTAGTAAACATAGAGTTAGTATTTCAACAGTAATCAAGATCATGAATTATCCCCTCGACTACAGGCAGTATTTAATATGTTTGGCCTTATGGAAAACTCAACCTTGCAAGTAGATAACAATGGGGTCGATCTTCCCTCTTCTTCCTTCTTGGAAAGACTTACAGATTCAGAATTTGGGGATGAAAAGGTGGAGTTTGATGGCCTGCTGACACCTTCAGTGGAGGAAATCCATGACAACACATCGGTCTTTAAAGGGTAGATCATGCTGCTCCTGATGGCCCGGGCTTCCAAAAACAAGAACTCAACATAATCTCTCCATACTATGGAGTTAAAAGGAAACAAGGCAAGGGCCACAAATCAATGGCTGCTTTTAGGATAGAAGATGGGGAAGATTCGGATCAAACAAAAATTACTGTTTTCATGAAAGTTGGGAAGGGGAAGAGCCTTCCCAGGTCGCAATGAGAGTTATAACCTGGAATGTTAGGGGCCTAAGGGCTCCTAACAAACAACGTTTGGTTAAACGTTGTTTATTTTCACTTAAGGCTGACATTGTACTGTTATAGGAAAACAAAATGGACACAGAACAGATGGAGCAGTTCGCGATAGGATTGGGTGGTTGGAAAGTAGAATCAATGGAGGCAATTGGATCCTCGGGTGGTTTAGTAGTAATCTCGAATCCCAGAAAGATATTATTTTCAGGAGTAATAAGATATTCCAACTGGTTGGAGGATAATATGGGCAGCCTCTACTCCAAACTAAACATTGTTTTAATCAATGTCTATGGTCCGATTCAAGCCAGGAAAAAACAAGAGGTATGGTAAGGAGATCAGCAACCTCTTTTCAGCAGGGCCGGATAAAAACTTCATTATTGGAGGGGACTTCAATGCCATACAGCATTAGTCAGAAAAATGGGGGGGCAATCAAAGAGAAAGCCAACACCAAATACAATTCAAAAACTGGGTGTCGAAGGAAAATTTGATGGAAATAAAAACAGAGAATGGAATGTTTTCTTGGAACAATAGAAGAAAAGGTTTTAATAATATAGCAGAAAGTTAGACAAAATTTTCTTCAAGAGTGAGTTGTCTTATTTTCAGTATGACTTGAAGGCTGCAATTTCTCCGGCCTCTGGGTCAGATCACTATCCTATTCAGTTGGATATCCTAGGAGAAGACAAACCACTATCTTGCCCATTCAAATTTGAAAACGTGTGGATGAAAGATAAGGATTTTCTTCCTTTAATAGAACAATGGTGGAAAGGTTGGCGGGTAAAGGGATCTAAGTTGTTTTGTTTTGTATCAAAGCTGAAATGTATCAAGAACAATCTGTTGGGCTGGAATAAGAACCATTTCAAGAATATCTTCCTCTCAAAATCTAAGATCGAACAGAAGATAACAGAATTGAATGAAGAGATCATCCAACAAGGTATGGATTTCAATCTACTCAATAAGGAGTTATTGAGAGATTATGAGGATATTCTAGCCAAAGAAGAGACATTCTGGAGGAAAAAATCTAGGGAAGCATGGTTGGAAGGAGATAAAAATACAAAGTATTTTCACAACAGCACAAAACAGAGAAGAAGCGTGAAAAAAATACATAGAATCACCATGGAAGATGGTAGAGTTATAGAGGAGCAAAAGGAAATTCAAAGAGAAGTAGTGGACTATTTCACAAAGGTGTTAAACAACTTTGAGGGTTCCAAATTCCGCTCTCAGAATGAGATGCTACAAGACATCCCTAAGCTGATTTCTCAAGATGACAATCAGATGTTGTCGGCTAAATTCTCAGAGTACGAGATCCATAAAGCTTTGAACCAAATGGCACTCAATAAAGCTCCTGGTCCATACGGTTTCCCACCTAGTTTTTTTCAGCATTGTTGGTCAATTGTGGGGCTGGAATTGAAAGATGCATTGGAGGCAGCTAGATCCTCTGGCAGATTCCTAAGGGAAATCAACAATACTTTCTTAATTCTTATTACTAAGAAAGAAAATGCAACATGCTTGGATGAGTTCAGACCAATTTCGCTTTGCAACACTATATACAAGCTACTTTCCAAAACTTTGGCCAACACATTAAAGAGGGTGTTAGGGAAAATTATCGGAGAAGAACAAACGGGATTTGTCCTAGGAAGATCTATATTTGATGGAGTCATCATAGCTCAAGAAGCAATACATTCAATTCAAAGAAATAAGCAGCCCACTATGCTCATAAAGCTAGACATCAAGAAAGCATATGATAAAGTGGATTGGAGATTTCTATCAAAATGTTTGAAAATATTTGGATTTTCCAAAGTGTGGATAAATTTATTTTTTACTGCATCTCTTCTCCTAGATTCTCTATTCTTATTAATGGATCTCCGTTTGGTTTCTTCAAAAGTTCTAGGGGAATTAAGACAAGGAGACTCATTGTCCCCTTTCCTTTTCATAATCATGGCTAAAGCTCTTGGGAGGAGGATTGGGATACTCCAAAATCAGGTATCCTAAAGGGGGTGGAAATCACTTCTTTGGTTAGACCAGTCACTCACCAACAGTTTGCAGATGACACTCATCTATTTGGAAAGGGAACTAAAGCGGAAGCCTTGCAATTGAAAAAGGTTCTACAACGTTATGTTGATGCTTCAGGACAAGTAGTAAACAAAGAGAAATCTCATATTTTCTTCTTTTTCATTAAGAAAAAGACTCAAATACAAATTTTGAATTCTTTGGGATTCAAGGAAGGCAGGCCTCCCTTGCACCTATTTGGGAGTTCCGGTTGACAAATCTTTGAGATCCACCTCAGTTTGGAAACCCATAGGGGAGAATTTGGACAGGAAAATGGAGTCCTGGAAATCAAAATGGCTCTCTTGGGCAAGGAGGATAATAATGCTCAAGGCAACTCTTTCAGCCATTCCTATTTATCTGAAATCTTGCACTTCACTATCTTCAGGAGCACACTTGGAGATGGTTAGCAAATTGAGAAAATTCTTTTGCCAGGGGTACACCAAAAAAAAAATTTGCCGTTATATGCTGGGATAAAATCTGTAATTCAATGGAACTAGGTGGAATAGGAATCAAGAACCAAATGCATCAAAATCAGGCGCTAGGGGCAAAATTGTTTTGGAAAATTCACTTTGAAAGTCAAAAGAAATGGGTTAGGATTATGAAAGGGAAATATTTCTCTAATTTAAATGACGAGGATGCATTAAGAATTTCAAACTTCTCCAGGAGTTCTAGAATTTAGAATTTTTTGGCGAAGTCTAGTAGCATTATTTTGGATAATATAACATGGAAAATCAAGGATGGATGCAAGGCATTATTTTGGGATGACTCTTGGGGTGGCTACCCAATCATCAGTAAGTTAATGGATGATGATAGAATTAGAGATATATGCACCCAGAGTGGGGGGTTTATGTTAAGGATTATATATCAGCCCCCATTCCAAATCCGACAGGTAACTGGCAATGGAAGAGTTTTGAAAATATAGGATTATCTCAACAGGAGATTGTAGATATTAAACTCATTCTAAAAGACAGATTTTTTGTTCTACAAGGAGGCAAAGATGAATCAATTTGGAATGGCTGCAAATCAGGAAAATAGTGTGAAAGAAGGATATAAGATAGCCTCCAAAGAGCAAAGTTTGGCCAAACCAAATTTACCAACCCATCTTTGTTGGCACAAAGATTGCTTGCCAAAAGCGGGAATTTTTGCTTGGGCAGCTCTACAAGGAAGGATTCTGACAGCAGATTGGTTCAAAAAATAGGTTATCAAGGTCCATCTATTTGCTCTTTATGCTACAATAATGAGGAGGATGTAAACCATCTTCTTTTGAATTGTCCATTTTCGTTGGAGTGCTGGCAATGGTTATGCGCAAAGCTTGGATGGAGGTTTGCACTTCCCCATGACATTATATCATTATTCAGATCCTTGCCCCTATTATTTAAGGAAAGTTTATGTGGGAATTTGTGGATTGTTTTGTAATGACCCGAACCAGGTCTTTCCCAATTTTTCACCAATATTTCTGATACAGATTTAAACATTTAAATGCATGCAATAAATCATTGATTCGATAACAATAAACTAGTAAACATCCCAATAAAACCCTCAGCAAATATTATTGCGTAATACAACAGCAATACAAAAATAATGGGATTTTCGCAATCCAAATCCGATATGCTACAATAATGAGGATGTAAACCATCTTCTTTTGAATTGTCCATTTTCGTTGGAGTGCTGACAATGGTTATGCGCAAAGCTTGGATGGAGGTCTGCACTTCCCCATGACATTATATCATTATTCAGATCCTGGCACCTATTATTTAAGGAAAGTTTATGTGGGAATTTGTGGATTGTTTTGTAATGACCCTAACCGGGTCTTTCCCAATCTTTCACCAATATTTCTCATACAGATTTAAACATTTAAATGCATGCAATAAATCATTGATTCGATAACAATAAACCAATAAACATCCCAATTAAACCCTCAGCAAATATTATTGCGTAATACAACAGCAATACAAAAATAATGGGATTTTCGCAAACCAAATCTGAACTACAATATGCAACAGGAATATCAAATGATAAGAAGAACCTAGAAGTGCAAAGGCGAACTCTATTGTGAATCTGCTCCGAAGACGAACTGGGGCTACGTCCAATCCTCCTCTAAGCCAAAAAGGGTTTCCGTCCTCAGTGTCACGGCTGTATTCGAAAGCTGAAAGCTTCCTGGTATCTCCAAGAGATGAATATCATATCATAAACTAAGCATATCTCAAATGAGCCTTCAATCCCTTCTTTTAAAGCACTGGCTGTGACTCTTCAGTTTCCCCTTTCTTGTCTATTCCTATTCTCACTTAAAGTCACTTTTTAAATAAATATAACCATTGGTTATAAAGTGACATAATAAAATAAAGTGAGAAATCTTCTGGCATTAAAACGGAGGACCAAACGAACTTGGATGGAGACGTGTGATAGCTTTCCGGAAAGCTCTCGGCGAGACGCTCCGAGTCCACTACTGAAATGCCAAGAACACTGAGTTCTTCCTACTTACTATAAATAGTAAGCACCCTGGAAACCCTATGGAAACTGATCCGATTGGCCTGAAACTGAAAACACCTAGGCCAAACACCCCTCTGATCCTCTGTCAAACCTCGGTTAGCCCACCGGACCGTGATGAAAAGGCTAACTATAAGGCACGAGGTAATGCGCCCAAAAGGGGACATTACAAATCATCACTTCCCGAAGATTGCTTGCCCTCAAGCAATCAGTATCTGCATGCTGCGATCATAATACCTAGATCCCAAACCAACCTCAGGGAAACTGCTCCACCGACCTGTCGTGTGAAATTGAAACAGATATTATGTCCTAACCTGTGAAGCCATTCACACAGCAACAAAACAACAACCAGTCTAATGTCAGGATCCCAAATCACTGCAGGATCAGTCATACCAAACTACTCTGAATCGCCATCATCTATGAGAAAGTCCTCAACCCAACTGAGAACTTCACGCCAACTGAAATCACTGGCACCTCTATGGTCAGATGCAGGGAGAAACCAAACCTCACACCAATCAACTCCCTGGACAAATACCAACCGCAAGTACGTCCCTCCTGGATCCCATAAGCAAAAGGGCCATCCATCTCCCCAGCTGGCTGAAAAATCCTGAGGCCCGATGCCCCTACTAAGTGAATCACCAGAAATGCCCAGCTGCCATAACACTGCCCCTCTAATCTGTCGCCCGAACTGGAAACTGTACTGAAGAGGCAAGATA
>MU227248.1:1757293-1770708 GCA_018584345.1 Thuja plicata | reverse complement strand
GGAAGCATACCAAACCAATCACTCACCCCACACCTCTGCAATAATCGGAAAAGGAAGTTCTCCGTAGGTGGGCTGAATGAAAAACCCAATGCATCCCATATAATGTGGCCAACATGCAATGCACTAATCAACTCTGCTGGAAATCCTAAATCAGCATAAGGATTCCATAACTGTCTCTCAATACCCGGAGTCATACAGTGTACACCTTGGTGTGAAAGATTCACCCCAACTAGCATAATCATCATACCAAGCTCAATAACCCCGCACTGAATAAGCTCTACTCGAACATCATCATCATGCTTAAAATATGTGGTGATGGAATTACCATAAGCACTGGATGAATCAGTATGATAGTGTAGAGGAGTCGCGGCTGTGTGGAAAGAGGAATGATCCAAGGGATGCTCGCCAAAACGAGTCATCTCACCATCAACGAGAGGTGGTGCACGAAAGGGCGCATCACCCATCATGCCACAAGACATAACTGCCCATCTTGGACTGCTGGTGTAAAAACCACACTGCTCAGCAACTGAGCTCATCCCGCTACTCCAACCTGGTGACCAAGATTCACCTCTAACAACTGACCCTAGGTCCCAAATTCTATAATTGACCTCATCATCGTCATGGGGATAGGAAATACCTTTCTCATCTAGCTCGAAGAAAGGATTATCAAATATCAAATCAGCATCCATCTCAAACAAAAAATTGTCGATCGCCTAAAAGTTATCTAGCTCATAAGGAAACTCTGGACGATCCAAAGATCTTTTGGGACAACTATCCAAGTCATAGGTCTGCTGTATGTTATCGAGTTCCTGAATCACCTCCTGAAAGAATTCGGACCTTTCCCTGTCATCTTGTTTCATGTACTGACTAGTGGCAACAATCTGATTTCTTGCTTCCTGAAAAGCAAGATGTGTGTGCTCCAAAGCTTTCTGAGCAATATTAAGCTCTATGTTGAGCTTATTAGTCTCATCATCCTTTTTCCTCAACTGCTCAGCATAAATTTCTGCAACCTGTAACAGGTAGTCGCGATCTGACAGTAAGCATAGATATTCTGATTTTGAAACCTCAAATGTTGTTTTGACCTCTTGTAAATCTGCAACATAAGATCCAATCCTTATACCACCTTGTCCTGTCTCTCTCTGAGCTTTCCTGTAAATATCCTCAATGATCTAGTGAGTGCTATCATTGTGAACAAGAGCTGTCGTAATTGCATCGTTATTGACCTTCAACTGGCGCTGCAGGGCATGCTCCTTATCGTTATCATTTTGAGATGCATTCTCTGATTGTTCATCCAAATCATTATTATGCATACGTGATGCGCTGCTATAGAAATCACATGATTCCTCATATTCTGTACCCTGCATATTTGCTACCTCTTCTTTAGTCTCTCCTTCATGCATTGATTCAATATTTGTTTTGCAATCCCCGACTTCAACGACAACCTCATAAGGCTTTTCTTCAATAACTTAGTTTTTTGTTCACTTATAGGTTGATTAATGATAGCTGGAAACTCCTAATATAAATCTCTGCACCTATCTTGTGCAAGTAGATCTCAAGCCAAATCCTGACACCGCTTCCTTGCCATTAAAGTTTTGTGTTGAAGCTTTGGATGAAAGTCCAAGAAATTAAAGAAGGTTAAATCTTTCTGAACCTATGGTGGAAGTGTGTTATACTCATCATATATGCTGAGGATTTCAGTCCTTTTATCAGGTTGTGAAATTTGGGCTAACTGTTGTTGTACCTTAGCAAGATCCTTCAAGACCTTTTCCAAACCATGCATCTTTCCCATAGCTAGATACTACTTGTCTCTGCAGGTGAATGTATTTTACCACCGTCCCTACTGAAGTAAAAGGGGTAGATGAATCTGACTGCTTCACCTGACTACTATCTTTTGACAGCAAGTATGTCTTTATTTATTGACCCTGCTGTTAAGTTCTACTAAATCAAACTCCACCAAATATTCAATATAATCTAAACTCAATGTCTATCATTAGCTAATACCATGTCTGGCATTTATGGTTGAACACCAACACCCAGCTAGGATAGGTTTTGGAATGGCTTAAAAGTTGCTCCATATCTGTTCTTACTGTTGTAGCTTGGTGGTTGTCGTCCAATGATAGCTCCAAGGCTGAGAACACCAAGCTTGCAATGAGCAGATAATGATAAACTCTGGCCTCTAATCTCAGAATAAGTTGTTGATGACCTTCCTTCGATAGTGTTGTATTCTGCTTCCTTTTTCTCTTTATATGATTGAAACGTTCTCAACTTAACTGTTATCAAAATTGGGCTGTGGAATTTCTCGCTACTGGGAGTGCATACGTGCCTTGTTTTAAACAAATATAAAAGTTTCTTCTTTCTATTCAATTTCTTGGTAAAAGAGCCAAACGTATAACATATATTTTGATTGTCATTAAAATACTGGATGTAACTCAAAGAGGATTCTAAACTAGTAAAGAAATATTACTCAAATCAAGATTTATTAATAACTGTTAGTGATGCCACCCGATGCTAGTAGTTGTAGGATTCCTTATGTTGGCGCTGGCTATGTCAAGGACTCCAGTAGGCGGAAGAATAACTTGTTATGTGCTGTGTAATAATGTAATGGTTATTCCACCAACACCCCGTACCCCACGCCAATATCAAAACCAACTCCCTCATCAATTATCATCTTATTGACTCCATTGAACCTCCTAGGCATGGTGCAGTTGAAAAATCCTTCCTACACTCCAAGAAAGAGCAGATTTAGTGGATGATTGCATCTGTCACAGCAGCTGTGATGAATATGCACACCCTCTGATTGCATTCAAGGGGAACATGACCACAACTTTGTTGGGTGTTTACAGAGCCAAAAGGACCTCCAATTCACAAACCGTGAGCTGTTGCAGACAGGGACGACCCATTATTCTCAAACTGCGGTTTTGCTAAACTCCAAGCACTCAAATTAGAGAGGCCCGAACATGCTGTTAATTTGTCTCCAAGGCTGGCTCACGGCAAATCTATAACACAGAGAGACGCCACGGCTCATATAGCAACTCAAGAACTTATTTCAAATATCCACGCACAATCACTGCAAAACTTCCGAATGAAAGCCAATGAAATTATACACTGAAATCTGACTAAGACGAAGGGCTTGTTTACAAATATGTTTCTTTTTTTTTTACGGAAATATATATGAATTCCCCACCGCCAATAGAAATGCTACTTTACTAGAGTGTTTCGCCCAGAACTATAGTCGGGTTTATATGAGTCGTCACAATATTTCAACGCAAAGGATATTATTTCCCATTAATATTAGCATCGGCTCATATGAGATTTTATACCAGAGCACCATATGAATGGATTTATTTCTTTCACTGTTATACTAAAGACCACAACAAATATGCAAGCCCAGAATAAAATATTACTTCCAACGCCAAGTCTATACACACTTCAGGAGGAATTATCGAATCCCGAACATTTGCTTGGGCCTTAATAATAGTTCGGCTAAAAAAAAACTCCTCAGCTATATTACTTTTTTTACAACTCTGGCCCACTAGATTTTAATTCTCGGCCTTTTCTTCAAAAACTTGGGCATTAAAAAAATTTAACTATTTGTTGGGTGTTTGCTTCTTCACCACGTTGCACTGCCAGACGTCTTCAAAAAAAATACACACCGCGGGTCATTTCAACCTTTGCTCCTTTGACCCGTTAGACCATCTCATATTGTCTGAGGTTAACACTTTAGCCAAGCAATATGGCTCTTTGCATGCCGTGAAACATTAGTTTATTTCCATGCGGGGCCTTCTTGGGTGAAATAAAGTCGAGCTCCTTGGCTGAAAGCTAGCTCGCGTAAGCTTTTACTTATTTAAACTTTTGTTGAGAGAGCAAGCTGTTTGCTTACTAGTTTGTAAAAAGTGAATACGTTGATTTTCTTGATATGTAAGCCAACGTTTTAACTGTTATGCCCAAATTTTGGAAATAACCTGCTCAACATTGCTACTGCTATACCAGCGTGATAATCTCTTAAAACTGACCCACTAGGATGGCAAGATCAAAGCTCTGATACCACTGTAATGACCTGAACCGGGTCTTTCCCAATTTTACACCAATATTTCTCATACAGATTTAAACATTTAAATGCATGCAATAAATCATTGATTCAATAACAATAAACCAGTAAACATCCCAATAAAACCCTCAGCAAATATTATTGCGTAATACAACAGCAATACAAAAATAATGGGATTTCCGTAATCCAAATCCTAACTACAATATGCAATAGGAATATCAAATGATAAGAAGAACCTAGAAGTGCAATGGCGAACTCTGCTGTGAATCCGCACCGGAGACGAACTGGGGCTACGTCCAATCCTCTAAGGCAAAAAGGGTTTCCGTCTTCACGGCTCTATTCAAAAGTTGAAAGCTTCCTGGTATCTCCAAGAGATAAATATCATATCATAAACTAAGCATATCTCAAATGAGCCTTCAATCCCTTCTTTTAAAGCACTGGCTGTCACTCTTCAGTTTCCCCTCTCTTGTCTATTCCTATTCTCACTTAAAGTCACTTTTTAAATAAATATAACCATTGGTTATAAAGTGACAAAATAAAATAAAGTGATGAATCTTCTGGCATTAAAACGGAGGACCAAATGAACTCGGATGGAGACGTGTGATAGCTTGCCGAAAAGCTCTCGGCGAGACGCTCCGAGTCCACTACTGAAATGTCAGGAACACTGAGTTCTTCCTACTTACTATAAATAGTAAGCACCCTGGAAACCCTGTGAAAACTGATCGGATTGGCTTGAAACTAAAAACACCTAGGCCAAACACCCCTCTGATCCTCTGTCAAACCTCGGTTAGCCAACCGGACCATGATAAAAAGGCTAACTATAAGGCACGAGATAATGTGCCCAAAAGGGGACAGTACATGTTTCCCCCTCAATACTCATATGGGAACTTTGGAAGGAACGTAATAGGAGAGTTTTCCAAGGGAAGTCACTAAATAAGGACTACTTCTTAAACAAAATTGAAGCAACAATAGTTGAAACTATGAACTCCAGAATCAAAGCCCAGTGCTCCTCTTTAAAGTTTTAAACTGGTTGGGATGATTGCATGCTTAAGAAGTGGTTTAGTCTTAAGGCCCCCCCAAACCTTAGGTCGAGGAGGGCAACAAAGTCATATTTGAAGACAAAATTGTGTTTGGTCTCCTAGTAGTGGATGGTATAACTATAAACTTAACTTTGATGGGGCCTCCAAAGGTAACCCGGGCCCATCAGGGGCTAGTTGCGTAATACACTCAGACAGAGGCTTAATTTTGGCCAAATTGGCCAAACCATTAAGAGGAAGATACCAACAACATGGCAGAATTCAAAGTGTTGCTTTCAGGGTTGTCCTTATGCAAGGAGCTTAATTTATCAACGGTAGAGATTGAAAGAGACTCTCTCATCGCTATTAATAAACTTAGATCAAAATCGACCCTTAATTGGAGATTTCAATCAGTTCTGGATGCTATCTTAAGCCTCTTGGTTAATTTTGAGTAAGTGACCATTAACCGCATATATAGGGAAGGTAATTTAGCAGCAGATGAAATGGCAAAGTTGGGAGCGAAAGGCAAATTCTTTAAACAAACATTTTAAGAGCATTCCTCCTTCCCCTTCAACGAAAGTTGTGAAGACATCATGAGGAGCTCACAAGGTAGAGGAGGGCTATGAGGTTCACGAGGACTTCAACAACTAAGGATCTTCTTCTCCTTCAAACTTAGGCAATTAGGTGTGTTTCACTATTCTCAAACTCACAAGAGGCAGAAACTTTGGTGACCCTGGAATCACAACAACAATATTGAATCTTGATCAAAACAGAGGACATCTAGGAAGGATGGAGATAAAGATAAGAGGGCTTCTTTAATCCTTTTGACAAATATGTTAATAATTTATGCTAAATTTGGAGCAAGCTATAAAACATCATTTAAACTGCAGACGTAAAACTTTAAGCTTGGGAACGGAAGAAATATACCATGGGAAAGGGAAGGAAGTGAAGGGCAGTAACAAGCAGTGGCAGGGCACCCAAGATTTTGGTTCAAGATGTGTCAGAGTGAATTTTTTAGGATGAGCCTTCTGGAGGATTCTTGCATAGTGTTCTTTGGATTTGCTAGTGGTAAGGCGATATTTGATGTAATTATACGTTAGTTATAGGTTGTATGGGCTATGACCAGAGGCGTTCTTGCTGGTTCTTTCCTCCCAGTATGCTTTTGAACCAGGACTGATGTACTTGTATTATAAATTTATAATTAATAAATATCATCTCAGCGGCCCCTTATCCATAAAAAAAAACATGAACTTAGTGATGTGAGCACAAATGAAATCAATTAAGTGCAGTGATATAATCACATTCTATGAACTCTGAATAAAGTATGCAAATTACAACATGAGAAACTTCCACAAATTCATCAAAAAGTTGACAATTAAGGTGAAATACAAAGCTAGAAAATAAAAGTCAGATCTATATTGCTCAATTGAAATAAAACAAAGAGATAACTATAAAGACAAGCTACTAACCCTTTTAGGTAGAAGATTCAAACATGTTAAAACAATAACAACTTTGTTGTTGTAGACGGTTAAGGGAGTGAACATTTACTAAGTTATTTGCACACAAAGTAAAAGCTCAAAACAGAGATGCAAGGTATCTGCAAAATTATTTATGATTAAACAATAAGAAATTTAATATATCTATTGAACAACTTAGTAGACGAGCAGTCTGAAGTACAAGATAAAACTTAAGAGTAAGTTGGAAATTGCCCTGAAAGTCTTATATTTCAGATGAAACTAAAGAACAACATTTGTGGAAAAGACTCTCCAATCAAAGTCGTCATTAAAAGTTCAAATTCTCACTACTTGTTAAATTTAGGGGCTTGATACAATACAACATACAACTCATGAATTTCTTGAATTTTGATAAGTGGCCTATATTACTTCCCAAAGCTTCTTAAAGAATTCTGCGCAACTTAAGAAGTACCATCAAATGTAAGAACATCTTAAGCAAGAGCTAAATGGCTCTCTATGGTTTACTATTGTTTCAGCAAAGCTTAGAATCGTAATTAAATTATATGAAAGTGCTCAATCTAGGATTGAACGTCCCTTCTATTTATAGCCTTTGAAGAACTTAATACTTTGAAGTGGTGACCGTAATACTACAATTCAAATATTTTAGTTTTATATGTCGGATTAAGTAATCAAATTCCAATCTAATTAATGGTCACAGAATCACATGTATATTAGGTACATGTTTCTCCCACAAAAAAAGGACACATACAAACCTATAAACACATATTTAAAGCCTAGGGAGGTCCAAAAGGTCTATAACATAGGTAGAGGATAAACATTTGAAAGATAAAAATAATCTATAAATTACCTTCCTTAGTGTTCAAAAACTCAACAAGCTCTTCTGCAGTGCAACCACCTTTATAGCTGCATAAGCAAGGCAGACAGTCACACTTGAAGTGTATTTTCATGCAGTCAAACACTATTTTCATGCCCCCTAATTACTAGCTTTATAAATCTGGTTTGCCATTAGGAAAACATTATTTCACATCCTAGTAGATAAAATAAATTAATTAATCCAAAGAGCATTTCAATCAGTTTACTTCAGTCTGAAGCTCAGTGACTAAGCTTGTGAAAAACAGTGATTTTTTTGTCTGTACATTATCTCATGTTTCGACTTTAAAGCAATCAAGCAAACACTGCCCAAAAAATTGTACGAACTCAACAAAAGTATCATTCCACATTGTAAATGAAGCTGACAAGACTTTGATAGGAGGAAACTTACCAGTACATGCAAAAAGGATGTATGCTCATATGCAAAAAGGTCTACAACACTAGCATGATTGGGCTTCAACAACCACTAGAACGTGAAAATATGAAAAATGCTCCATGTTATTTTTCCTTTAACTTGATTAATACCTAAAATATTTTTCCTTATACACTTATGTCTTGGTTTCCAAGGCTTCTTAACTTGAAACATGTTACAAATCCAATGCAAAAGACTTCAAAACCTAAAGTGCCACAACACACTTATTATGTCTTTTACAACAATAACTAGGAGTAAAGACATTTACAAAACTGTTACTGATGTCTTGAAGGGGGTTAGGCCCCCTTGAATATATTTCTTTTCTTGTTTGTTGTTATAGAGATGGATTCAATCTGGACCTTATTTTTCATGTACACATGAATAACATGTTTGATTCAGTCAAAATTTGTCACTGATGTATAGGAAGTTTGGTAAAGATTACAGAAGCAAAATCCCAAAGGCCATAAATTTGCCTTACATGCTCTATTTTTGGCCCCAAGTAAAAAGTTGAAAAGCTTTTGAAGAGGTCTATAAATTGGCTAAAATTGCCTCAGTTTGGAATTTGAATATGCAATTTCAAAAGAGCCTCAAACAGAGGTCCTTAGATTCAACTTTTTTGGCATGCAAGGAATAAATTCAGTGTCCTCCCGGTCACACAAACCATGTTTCTAAATAATTTTAATCGGACTAATCAATTCTAATTAAGAATGAAGAATTGAGCTGAGCGGCTATGATAAAATCAAAGATAATTTGCATAGTCAACACTAACATTTTTAGGAATAATCTTACTCTTCTATTATCAACCCAATTTCATGCTAATATACAAATTACCAATGTACTTTGATATTTCTTACATTTCATTCAATATATAAGGGATGAAACTAAAATCTTTTACAAAGCTTAATGTAATTGTAATATTAGTTGAGGCATAGTCTTTCAATATCAACGCCACTGCCAATCCCCCGTTTAGTTGAGGCACAGTCTTTCATACGTTGTCACATCACCATCTCTTCCAGTACACAAGTTTACAAATGCAAATTTCCTCAAAAGCAATTTTGTCCCCTTACGTTCCCCTTGAGATGACTCAAGGGCCATGAGGAACCATTACTTCAAGTATAACTCATCCAGAAACACCAGAACGTGATCCATCACATGTTGTTAAGCAACCTTTCATCTTCCATAATGACTCCTTTGCCTTCTACATCACCAATTCATGTACATGCATGGGTCAAGTTAGATAGAAGACAAGAAGTTGTTGTTCACCATAAAGAGAATAGCCCGCAAAAGATGTTAAGATTAATTATTTTGTGTTACAGTTCTCTACATATCTTTTAGATTTAAGAATGGATGTTCATAATGTTTCTGATTTTTCATTCATAGTTAATTTCCACATATATGTTTCAGATACTAACAATATAGATATTGTCTACCTAGTATCTAATGAAATATAGGTCACCATAACAAGTATATCATCAGGACTCAACACTTACAATAACTCAGCTTCAAAGAAACTCTCCAATAACAGCGATTTCATAGTGGTCACTGTCTTTGGTCAAATAATTATTTTCACAATTACCTCACTCTCTACTATAATCAACTTAACTGCATGTTAAAAATTTGAATGGCCAATGCATCTTTTCATTTCTTACCTTTAGCCAATATATACAACTAAATTGAATTCTTTTGCAAACTTCATCTAGCCTATAGAAAGAACCTTCACCAATTCTAAAATCTTAAATAGTTGAGTTTCTAAGAATCACTCAAAAAAATGTCATTTCATAATGGTAGTTGTCTTTGCATAAATAACTTTCATCTAGCGTCTAGATTGAAGAGGATCTGGATCACTTATTGTCTAGAGCTGAAGAGTATGAAAGCTATTGAACAATTAAAAGGATTGAAGAGAATCTAGATTGAGGAATGCCCAGAACTGGAGGGTGTAATTTGTTTTAAAGAATTAAAGGAGTTCAAGAGAATGTTCATTGCTATGTTACCCGGGGACGCATTTCCGGCAAAAATTGACCTGTCTCTGTTTCCGGGACGTTTTGGAAACTCGGAAACTTCTGGAAACCTTTCCCTTGGCTGTCCCATAAAATTAATGTTTCAGTTTTGATAATTTGTTTGATTTCCACTCTCATGTGAACTCTAGAGTTAAATTATTTAACACAAAAATAATATGTTAAGGTTCTATAATTTATATAAGCATGCATTATCCATGTTTTTATATGAATATTTAAAATTTCCCTACATATTTTGAATTTTCCCTATTTTTTATATAGCTGTTCACACTGCCGTCCCCTGGTCCAAGAAAAAAAAAATTTGTCCCAGAAACCCATTTCCCCGTCCCCCCATCCCGGAAACCTGGGGTAACATAGGTTCATTGGGGGTTGTCCAGGGCTGCAAAATATACAAGGCATTGAATATTTAATTTGTCTAGAGAGCATTATCATTACTGCATGTCCGAAGCTGCAGAGTATATCGGGCATTGAAGAATTGAAAGGACTTAAGGAGATGATAAATGTAGCGGGTCATATAATAAGTTACGTTCAAAGGTTTCAAGTATTAAGTGCAGATCTGCACTCTGTTACAAATGTTTTAAATATTTGGAAGGGTTGCATCTGAGTAAAGTATTTGTATATGTTTTGTTTTCAAGTTTTGACATATATTGTTGAAAATAATTTATAGAGCACTATGATTTCAGAGATTTCCGTCCAAGCTAACAATTCTAGTGGATGGATCCATCTACCGGCAATCTACCAGATCCAGATTGTCTTTACATACAGTCTTGAAAAATTGATCATTATTGGTGATGGATGAACCTTGAGTGTGTCGGGATGCCCAAATTTTTCAGAATTCATTTTGGATCAGAGGGAAAATCATTGCATTATTCAGTTCTCATAGAAGACAATGGTAGTTCATAAAGTTCTCAATATTTTGATGTTTATTAAGGTAGGAGTACCCTAAGTGGTTGTCATAGCCACTAAAAAGTTAGATGTATGTATACAAAAACTGAAGGTTCCACAAAAACTAGTGCAAGCGTGAATCTCCTGAGTTTGAGCAAGCCTGAAATTGCTATGAGGAAATAAGAATGTGTCATTATATATATATATATATAATGACACATTCTTATTATTTTCTCAGCAATTATAGATATACATATATATACATATATATAATGACACATTCTTATTATTTTCTCATAGCAATTATATATATATATATATAAAGTGTTGAAAATTTAATGGTTTAAATCTGAGATATGGATTCGATGGTTAAGTGCCTTGTATTTCCATACAGCCCATACTCTATAGGTACATCAAATGCCCAAGATCAAGCATTATTTGAAATCAAAGCATAAATAAATGAATCTACAGAATGTGAATCTGTCTCATTGGACAAATCCCAGAAACTCTATCTCTCTGCTACCTTAGCACAGATTAAAGGAGTTATGGGCCGTCTTTGGTGACAGGCATTTGGATGATGAACCTGACTCACTTACTAAAGCTAAGAGATTTCTATGACTCTGATTCTGGAACTTATATCAATTGACACACTCTTGGCCATTTTGATAGCACATCTTAGAAACTGTTGTAGTTACACAGGATGTGCTTACTGAGAAGGAGAGCTTTAAAGTCCTTTCCAAGTATCTTTCAAATATGCAACCTGTTTTAGCAGAGTTGAGGATGTCTGAGTTGAAGGATACAGAGGCTGCAAGGCAAGCTCTGCAGTCTCTGTTTGATGATGTCAAAGCTGTTAACTCATCGGTTAAATTATGCCAAACCAAACCTAAGTTTTGATTAGTGGTTAAGTGTTGAGATGTGGTCAAAAAGGCCCAAAAGGTTACTCTAAACATTTGTAAATCTCTTGCACTCTTATCTCTTGCTACAAACAATTTCTGACTTTTACAGAGCAATTCACTGCTATTATGGCTGCTTTACAGTTTGAAACAAATTTTATTTGATATAAATGATGGTGATAAGTTCTAATCATGCACAGATCTTCTCCAATTGAAAATCCATGTTAGGTAATGAAAAGCCTGAGACATCACTTTTAAAATATGCAATTCGGCATTCCCTAACCTAAAATGAATACGAACCTCAGAAAGAACAAAATAGAAGTCAAATTTCAAATGGTCGAGGTAGAAAAGGTTTCTTTAATCTTCTGTCATCTGCAATAACATTATCCATGTATGACAAAGTGGTGGTTCACTTGGCAAAACGCAAGGGGATAAAAATAACACAGCTGAGAAGAATAGGCACATGCATGGTTATTATCACAGTAGGAATGGCAGTAGCCGCCATTGTAGACAGAAAGTGTCTCATGCAGTCCATCAAGAGGAAATTTCTGCACCGTATTACAACATGTGATAATGGGGTTGGGGGAAGCGTAGGGAGAATTAATTTCTTCTACGCTGAATTTCAAGAAACAGTACACAGCACAGCCACAGCTTTGGTCGCTGCAGGGCATACAATGAGGTCTTATTTGAGCAGTTTGTTAATCAATGCCATTCGTAAAAACATAAATTGGCTTGCAAACAACATAAACAAGGGTCGTCTTGATTACTTTTACACCCTCCTTTGCGTAATGGGCATCGTCAATTTCGGATACTTCTCAGCATAAGCCCCTTGGTATATATACAGGACAAAAATCTATGGTTCTCGTGACTTATCCCCTTCCTGAAAAACTACAGTTTTCCCTCGCTTTGCTTTCCTCGGCGATTTTTGTTTAGCTCATAAAGTCGATATTTAAGTAAAACCCTAATCTCCACCCTCAAACTAATTTAGAACATCAAAAAAATTAGTTTTGTTTCCGAAACCCTAAGATACTAAAAAAAACATCTAAACTCCCTAATAAAGAGACACTGAAAATCATACATACCAGAATAAGATCAAAAAGGGTAGCCTGATCCACCATCACGAACTCCTGATACACACAAATACAAATACCAGAGGAGCTTTCACAGCTGTTGTATTTGCCATGCAGGGTCTTGGAATTCTCGCTGGAAGCACAACGAGATAATTGTGAACGTTTGTTTTATAAAAGCGCACGACATGTTGTGGAGGATAATCCTTATGTCCGGAGCAAACTCTGCCAGGTTAACATATTACTGGAGAATGAGAATTCTTGAGACCAGAAAAGATGTGAACACAAAATCTGCTTCTCACACTGATCTCGGATCAGAAAACAAGGTTATGGGTGATGTGAATCGTCTATTCATCCTCCTCCAACATGGAAATCTTTCCTTTGTTAGGATCTTCCCTGACGCTACGAGGATGGATCTTCGGCTTTGTAGAGGAAAACCCTATATTGTTTGAGAGGCAAATTGAATGGGGTGAACAATTAATTCAGACATGCAAAAAATTATTTCCGGCTGTTCCTCTACCTTTTGTTATTGTACTTGCCGTAGGCAATATACTAGTGAATTAGTTTTCCACGAATGAACGAATCATAAGTCAATATCTTTTTCTTTTTCAAATATTTCTAAAGTTTAAATATTTTTTTACTAATTAAATATATTATACAAATTACTTATCTCAATTGTGATTGGTTGAATTCATTTTGTCTTATAGGACCCCTTTTTTCGGAGGCTTGGTTCA
>MU227248.1:1714947-1730135 GCA_018584345.1 Thuja plicata | reverse complement strand
CTGGGAATAAAAATGAATAAGCTTATGCAAAATGTTCACAAGACTTGCTACTACAAACCATATGCTTCTATTAACTCAGAGTTAGGATGTTGTGATACAAAACTATAGAGATCTTGTCTTCCTCCTTCTATCATTGATTAACCTATGAAGCGAATAGGTTCATTGATGTTTTTCATTTGGACAATTGCCTGCAAGCCCTAAATTATGATTGCCTTGAAGAGAGCTATATTTATTGTACTTTATGTACTTTGCTACCTGTAAGGGGACTTCTTTATACTTAGTAGATTTGTTTGATAGTGATTGCAATGTTTGCATTTGACCATACTATTCAACATAATCAGCATTTCAGTAATATGCAAACCTATTGCCATTACAATATCCTATAACGGCAAGTACATGCCACTACGTGGCACTTGTTTAATTAGAAAATGCATGTTTTTTTATTTGTCTTAAGTTTTAATTTAAGACAAATAAAATAATTTAAATTTTTTATTTAAAATAAGTAAAATAATAATTGAAATGTTCAATGCCTTTATATATATATAGTAGTGTGCATCTCTCATAAGAATGAATGGAATGCTTATTGCATCATAATTATATTTTAAATAATTAAATCTGAAATTATAGTGTTCAAAAGTATATAAGATATTATTTGTGTGTTGTTGTTAAGAAATATATAGAAGACTTTCATTTTTACTTTTAATAATTAGGAGATATAGATGTGGTAAATTTTGAAAAAGTGGAGAGGTAGAATTATCAAGGTGGATGAAGTAGTGAGGATGATGCAAGCGGTAGATTTGAATATGAATGGAATAGGTTGTATTATGAGAAGGATGTTTATCTAATAAACATTTGGTTGGATTCTTAACAAAATGTTAGTTGTGATTCTATAAGCCTCAGCATACTTTGGCAAGTAAGTATTTGGCCTTTTCTTCTCCTACAATGAAGTATGGTGTATGTGTTTTGGTGGGTCTTGGTGCAACAAAGTATTTGGGATATTCTTGAGTTTTTTGTTATGGTTGTGTAGAGGTTTCTTATTGTTTATCTCTATCTTGAGAGTGCCAGTAGGAAGTACGCTAATGTTGCAATTCACATACATAGTGAGTAGGATTAGATAGGGTTTGATGTCCTTAAAAGCCCTTGTGATATGCTTGTGGAAAGAATTTTTGGTTCTTCAAATGCTCATGAAGATAGTGGTTTGGTCACTAAGTGTGATGTTGACATTAAGGAGGAGGTTATCAATAGTCATGAAATGTTTAAGATGTAGATTTTTTACTCTTCAATCCACCACATATATTAAGTAATATTGGGGGTTATTGTTGCTTCTCTATCGTCTAAATATCCCTCTTTGTGCTTGAGAGGAATAATTTTTCCTTCTCTCAAGGATATGATGTCTTCTTTATTGGATATGAATTATTTATAAGGTCGCACACAATGGACTGCAACACACTATACAAGCCTCCATAATAGATCTACAAAGCAAAATTATAATTCCCAAACACTAGTTATGCCAAGAGAGTAGTACTTACAAATTGCAACTTCAAGCTATAAAAATGACATAAAATGGAAAAATATTTAAAAAATATCTTCACCATGTTCCTCTCACCTTTGGTGTCCTTGTTTGCCAAACACACTTACAATATTGCAGTATTATGATGGTGTTCAATTTAGGTTGATAAAATTTTGCATCATGATCTAGATTGGAACATCTTGATTTTGTGATCAATTTTCTCAATGTGATTACATATAGTGATTCCATATTGCATCATGATAGTTTGATGGTTATATGATTAATTTGTAGCATATTGCATCATCTTTGATGAGCATCATCCTTTATGCTCCTAGTTCAGTTTGGAATCAATCAATTTGATATTATGATTATAGATATGGTTACACTTCATTTTTTGTATTGCATCATGATCAGTGAACATTATAGCATCATTAGCTTCATTCATTGTTTCAGTAAAATCACATTGTCATAAGGATATCATGGAAACATTACTTGTTTTGATCGGTATTCATTACATAGTCATTACAATCAGGAGTTATCATGAACATATTCCTTAGTTTGACAAAGTTTGAATATCAATGATCAAGTTGTTTATATTAGTAAGTAGTTGAATAGGATTTTTCATTATATTCAGTTTGATAATGTTGATCATCAGTATACGAATGACTTTGTCACAAAGAGCATCATTGCACAATCAATGTTATGTGGAAATGCTTAGACAGATATATTGCAGTTTGTTTTGTAAAGCATCATGCCCAATAGCCTTTGTAAAAGATCAAAAAAAACATCTATGATCAAAGCAACATGTATTATGAGCATCATCTAAAATGGTATTAAGTTTTTATTATTTGAAAGCCATTAAAAGTGACCAAGGCATTTGAAATTTTTTATTTTTAAAACATGTCTTTTGGTCGGTTATGCTTGCAAAATGTTGTGACAAAACACAACACTTAGCACTAGGTGTTAAGGTTGTGTTATGTGTAAAATTGAGCATTAAAATTGATGTGACATGCCTTAATTGGTGGCATGTAAGGTAGAGGTAACTTTGATACTTGAGCCTTTGTAAAACATGTAAACATTATTTGGGTTTCATTTTCAAAACCCTAGCTCTCTTGAACTAGGGCTCTGCCCATTAGGGGAGAGGACCCGGTAGTTGAGCGTGTTCTAATAGTTGTGATAGTAGTTGTTAATTAAATACCCACACTTGCTGATTTAATATCCAATATTTTTAACAACATTGTACCAATAGTTATGACTTTAAAGTTGCTTTTGCTAATGATGACTACCTGTAAGTGAATGAAATGTGTCCCTTTTCCTAAAAAGCAACCAATAGTGTGATGCCACATCATTTGTACAAGTATGGGGGTCCCTAATGCACTACGATTGGTCTCACTTTTTTTTTTGGTTGTTTTGGCCACATTGGAAAAAATCATGTTGATGTGGCATCGTATTTGATGATGTGGCCCTGAGACCTTAGTTATAAGCATAGGAATTTCTAGGTAAGCTACTGTAAAAAAATGGGAGTGATTTGAAATTTCCATGTAGGATTTTGAGAACTGCGAAGTTAGGGTGCTCAACTACTGGGTCCTCTCCCCTAGGGCACGACATTTGAAACACCAGTGTTTCAGTTTTTCTTACATGGCAGCCACAGTGATTATGGTTAAGAAGGAAGTTTTAATAGTTGAGATCAGTTGTAGTTGTGATTATGGAACGGTATGGAGACAGAGATATGACAATTGGAAAAATATTTGCAACTTGGTTTTTTTCTAGGTGTTCGCATTTCATTCATTCTTTGTTAATGCTCATCTTTTAGTTAAGGCTTTCATTTATCTTTGTTTGATGTTTTACGTTTTCATGTCAATGAGTATGATGTTGTTCATAGTTATTTGTTTTATGTCATACATTGAAACCCTTGTCAGTTTTTGGTTGTGTCTCTAACTCAAGTATGTATTTCATATACCTTTGTTTATACATAGAGTTAGTAAACATTTCTGATAGATGTATAAAATATGAGTATCATAGTTTATAATGTGGCTCGGTTCATTTTTTATCTTAACCCTCCGGTCTCCTTGTTTATTCTCTGGTTCTAGGTAATGTTTCTTCTCTATGTAATGTTGTAGACATACATGTCAGGGATCTTGTTTTTAACTTACATTTTCATACATGTCGATGATCATTGGGTTGTGGTGGAATTCGTTAATATTTTTCATTTGTTTACTCTCAAGTCTTACCATCTCATATTTGGTAACTATGGTTATCTATTCTCAACTCATTTTAGAGTTCTTGCAGATAGTTGATTATGTATATTGTGATTTTCAAACCCTTGTATGGTCTTTGTTTGTTAAAATTGTGACTCAATTTTGAGTAACTAAAGGTCGTTGGTGTCAAACCTGAGTGTAGTTATGTGGTAGAGTATGTCATAAAAGTTAAACCAGAGTATGGTTTTGGAGTTTGCATTACCATAATTATTCAGTTATAACATATGTGGTATGCATTTGAGGGTACACTATAATGAACTTTGATAGTAGTGAGTAAAGGATTCTATTTTGGAATAGAATCAATGGCATGAAATTAAGGGTAAATACATAATTGTTTAGGTGTAGTCATACTATATTGTTTACTTAATCAAAAATTAATTATTATTTTGAGAGATATATTTGTTTATATATAAAGGCATAATATCAAAGGCTTTTTTAAGTTTTGAACAAGGGTGTAATTAGTAACCATTATGATATTGAAACCAAAACATTCACAAAGACATGCTATGGAAACATTATGTGATGAGACTTTCTCAGACAATTACATTTGGTTATGTAATCAATTTTGAATTAGTTTGTGATATATTATATATACTTGAGTGAAGAATGATATGATATGCATACAAAGAGGGATTTTTGATCCTTGATTCAAAACACATTTATTTCAGTTGTGCACAATCAAATATACTGATGAGAAATACCTGATTGAGACTAGTGACTTTGACTCTATATCATAGATTGTTTAACACAAAGACTTATTTGTGTCCAATGATGTATGGTATATAGTTGTAGTGACTATACAATATCATATTTTATGGCTTTGTATGTATGGAAAGTTGTAGAGAGTTGTAAAGCCAGTGAGGCATAAAAGACTATCAGTGAGATAACATTATCAACGAGACATTTGTACAACTAGTGAGGCAATTGTAAAAATGTATTTTAGATTAAGACATTGAGGCACTTCAAGCGGTTTTATTCCTCTAGAGGGTTTCCACTCAGGACATGTCTTTTGTTACAATTTCGTGGGTATGTCGAAATTAATTTTTTTGCCTCCATTCAGTTTACATTAGTTATTGTTTTTATTTGGCTTTAAAAATATTCATTGTTCTGTATCACTGATTCACCCCCACTCTCAATGGTATTGTACTCCAACACACCAAAGTGTATTTCATTAAAACATCTTTCCTATGATATCCCATTTTCTAAAAATAGCAAAAAATTCCATATTTTAGGCACTTTTAGAATCCATAATAGCCTTTAATCGCTCTATATTTGATGCAAAGAGGGTTAGTACTCAGGGCCAAAGGCATTCCCAAGCACCAAACCAGATTACTGATACAAAAATTGGAAGCTCAAACATAGAGAAGGAGAGAAGGAATGCAGATGCTTTTCATTAACTCGTCAAACTTTATACATGTTAGGTTGTAAGGCCTTCCCGATTACGACCAATACAATCTGACAATATTACAGAATAGTCCTCATACATGTGAGGATCACAAACCCTAGATTCCCAAAACTACTATCCGAAAAAACTTCCCTTTTAAAACTAAGAACAAAACACTACATTTATACAAGAGGCTAACAAAAAGGTCAGACCCAAAAGATCCTAAAGATCCAACATAGGAAACAACAATGACCCAAATTTAGGTCTACATTTATCCTAATGAGAGATCCCAAATTAATACCACTACCAAAATTAAATGCATCGGCTCGACGATCCAACAACAGAAAACACACTCGGTGAGACAGGAAATGGGAAAACCACCGAGCTACTGAGACCGATCAGTGAAACAAAATAGGACCTTCAACTGAGAACTCCAGAGTAGTTACCGAGTAGTCTACTGAAAATTTCCAACAAGCTACCGAGGTCAAAACAAGCATATTTTTGTTTGATACAGGATTGCTCTGAACCCAAGATGCTCCTGCATTAGACACTTGGGGTTGAAAAGAAATGATTCTCTAAATCACGAGTGAGGTACAACCTAAGTTGAATCCAACTCATATTGAGAAATCAATGAAGAATCTTCAATCAGTTTGTTCTTCCGCTTGACCAAGCATTCCATGTAATCCTTTCCTCTTGTGCTCTTACCAATTCTTTGTTCCAAAATCTGTTCAACTTCTTATGTCTGTTTCTTAGCATAATCACTCAGAACTATCACTTCTTCATCAATTTCATGATACTCATACAAATCTAAAATACTGAATATAGGTGATATATCCATGTCATCAGGTAACTCTACTTCATAAGCATTTCCACTATCAAAATTCCTCAATATCTTGCAAGGACCAAATTTCTTCATCTTGAGTTTACCATATGTTTCAATAGGAAATCTTCCTTTCTTCAAATGAACCATCACTTCATTACCAACTTCAAAAAATTTATGTCTTCTTGATATATCTTCACTATCCTTGTATTTATGATTATTGTGCTCCAACTTATGTTTCACTTCCTCATGCAATAACTTCATAAACTCAGAAAATTCTTCTCCTTCAGCAATCTTCTTCTATTCTCCAGCAATATCTCTCAATTCTGATATACCTCTCGGTTGTATGCCAGTAACAATCTAAAAAGGTGTCTTGTCAGTACTCCTATTCACTGAATTATTATATGCAAACTCTGCTTGTGCCAACATCAATTCCCAGTTACTCGATTTGTCTCCAACTAAGCATCGCAACAAGTTACCCAAACTTGGGTTTACAACCTATGTTTGTCCATCAGTATGTGGATGAAATATAGAATTGTACTTCAACTCGATGCTCAGCTTCTTCCAAAGATTTTTCCAAAATTGGCCAACAAACTTAGTGTCTCAGTCATAGATGATACTCCTCTGTAATCCATGCAATCTGACAATCTCCTTGAAGAAAAGGTCTGTTATATGCATTGCATCTAATGTTTTTCTACATGTGTCATCTTGGAAAATCTATCCACAACAACAAATATGGAATCATTACCTCTTGCTATCCTGGGTAAACCAAGAACACAATTCATGCTAATATCACTCCAAGGTTTATCAGGAACAAAAATTGGTGTATATAATCTAGTATTCTGACTTACTCCTTTTGCAACTTGACAAATTCCACAACTTTTCACAAATTTCTAAACATACGTATACAACTGAGGCCAAAAATACCTTTCCTTAAGTAAAATCAATGTCTTATCAATTCCAAAATGTCCAGCCAAACCACTACTATGCTCTTCCTTTATCAAATTGATTCTCATTGATCCTCTCAGTATACATAACTGAATACCTTTGAACAACATATCTTCTTGAATGAAATAGTCTTCAAACATACTCGGTTGATCTAGAATAGGTGCTCTGCACACTCTCCATGGCTCTGAAAAATTAGGGTTAGTTTCATACAAAGTCGTAATATCACCAAAACCAAGAAATTTAATTCCATTTAAGTCAACAAATATCTTTTTTTACTCAATGCATCAGGAACTCGGTTGGATACTCCATTCTTATATTTTATCACAAATGTGAAATTTTGCAAATACTCTACTCATTTCATATGTCTCTGATTCAACTTATTCTGACTACCCAAATACTGTAAAGCCTTATGATTAGTATACAACACAAATTTACTCAGCATCAAATAATGTCTCTATTTCTTTAGAGCTTGAACAATAGCATAAAATTCTTGATTATAGACAAAATATTTCCTTTTAGCATCATTCAACTTCTCACTAAAGAAAGCAACAGGTTTACCTTCTTGACTGAACACAACTCCTATTGCACTGCAACTTGCATCACATTCAACTTGGAATACCTTATTAAAATCAGGTAAGCCTAATATTGGTAATTCAACAACCTTCAATTTCAAAGTCTCAAAACTCTTATCTGCTCCATGTGTCCACTTGAACTCTCTCTTATATCCTCTCATTGTCTTAGTCATAGCATTACAAATTGAACTAAAATTTCTGATGAACTTTCGGTAAAAACTTGCTAACCCATGAAATGATCTTACCTCACTGACATTCTTAGGTGTAGGCCAATAAAGCATAGCTTTAACCTTCTCAGGATCCATCTTCAAACTATTAGCTGAAATCACAAAACCTAAATACACAAGTTCTTCTATCATGAAGGAACACTTTTTAAAATTAATCAGCAACTTTTCCTCTTTCAATCTCTGCAATACCTATCTTATGTGTAATAAATGATCCTATGTGGTCTTACTAAATATCAAAATTTCATCCAAGTACACAATCACAAATTTACCCAATAATATCTTTAAAACCTCATTCATTAACCTCATAAAATTACTTGGTGCATTGGTTAAACCAAAAGGCATAACCAACCATTCATACAAACCTTATTTTGTCTTGAAAGTAGTCTTCCATTCATCACCTTCTCTGATTCTGATTTGATGATATCCACTCTTCAAATCAATCTTGGTAAAATATTTTTCTCCACTCAAACAATCTATTATATCATCCATTCTCAGTGTAGGGAACTGATACTTAAACATGATCTTGTTTATAGCTCTTTCAAATAAATACACATTCTCCATTCTCCATTCTTCTTAGGTGCCAACACATTTGGTAGTGCACATGAACTCAAACTTTCTCTGATCAAACCCTTCATCAATAACTCATGAACTTGTCGGTTGAGTTCCTCATTATCGGTCAATGTCAATCGGTGTGGTGCCTTGTTTGGAAAACTAGCTCCAGGAATTAGATCCATACAATGAATAATATCTCTCATCAGTGGTAAACCAATAGGTACATTATCTAAAATGATCTCCTTGTACTCGGTGAGCAACTTCTCAACTTTTGAAAGAAATTTATCTTCTGTTTTCTCTCTCGGCTTGTTAGGAATCAAAGCATAACAAACATCACTTCTCTTCAGATCCTTAACAAACTATCTACCTTCCATCAAAAAAACTTTTACAAATGTGCATACCTCACCAATAGATTCTTCAACCAAAGGTAACAAGATTTGTCTCTTGTCATCAACCCAAATAGTATATTTGTTTAATCTTCCATCATGTATAGCATGTCGATCATATTGCCAAGGTCTTCCCAACAAAATATGACTACAATCCATAGGCATAATATCACACAACACCTTATCATAATAATTTCTAATTTTCAAATTCACAAAACATTGTTCACTTACCATAAGTGTATGCTCATCCCTGATCCATGAAATTTGATAGGGTTTTGGGTGCTTCATTATTTCTAAATGCAACTTTGTAACTATATCCTTGAATGCCAGATTCTCTGAACTCCCACTATCAATAATCACTTTCCAAACTTGGTCTGCAACTTTGTATCTGGTCTTGAACAGACTCTTTCTTATAGGATCTTGCTTATTATTTTCACTCCACAATATTCTTCTGACCATCAGGTTTCCTTCCTTCTTAGGTTCATTTGGTGAATCTTCTTGCACCAAAGCATTTCTTCTACTACTGACTTTCTTTCTTGCATGTGTACACTCAAATGATTTGTATCCCTCTTCTCCACAATTGTAACAAGTTCCTTGGAACCCTCTTCTGCTATATCCACCTCGAGAGTAATTACCTCTTCTTCTGAATGAACTTCCACCTTTCCAAATCGACCTTGCCTTTGTCTTGATTTGTCTTGTCCTGATCAGATATGCTATTTTCACCATAAGATCTACCTCTTCCTCTAGGGAATCTACCACCTATTCCTCTTTTGTTTTTTCTCATGTCTTTTATTCAATTTCTCCTCAGCTTTTAGGGCAACCTGATAAGCCTCCTCAATACTCTCCATCTTTACCAAACTAATATCTTCTTTAATAGAACTCCTTAAGCCATTTAGGTATATTGCAATTCTTTCCACCTCATCTTTATCATGTCCAGATCTGATATCTAACCTATAAAATTCCTCAGTGTAATCCTTCACAGAGCTATCTTTCTACTTCAAACTTTGCATTCTCCTAACAAGGCTAATCTGATAATCACAAGGTAGAAACTTTCCCTTCAACTTATGTATCATCATATTCCATACCTTGATCTTGTCTTTACCTTTCTTCTTTCAGTTTAATTGCACATGTTCCCACCATAAGGATGCATGACCTTTCAACTTTGTGCTTGCAATCTTCACCTTGTTCTCCTCTGATATGTTTTCATACTCAAAGTATTTCTCCATATTGGTTATCCAGTTTGTTAATTCATCTGAATACAGTATACTCAGGAGGATTAAACTGAGGTGTGGACTTCAAAATTGTCAAAGCTTTCAGGAATCTTTCTTCCCCTTGATCCATTATAGGTGCAGGTGCAGCTTCCTCCTACACTTCCTTGACTTCATCATCACTAACATCCTCAAGATGTCTTCCTCGGAGTTGGGTTGTCCCAAAAACACTTAATCTTCTAGAAATTTGTCTTAGCATATCAACTAAGATTGGATATGCATCTCACTTCCCTTTAACCATCTTGAAACCCTCTACAATTGCAGGTCAAATCTCAATTTGCTACCGACAACAAATCAACCAACTAGGATTTACAAGAGGGAACCTTAGATATAACCTTCGATTTGATACCACCTAACACAAAGAGGGTTAGTATTCAGGGCCAAAGGCACTCCCAAGCACCAAACCATCTTACAGATACACAAATCAGAAGCTCAAACATAGAGAAGGAGAGAAGGAATGAAAATAGTTTTCATTAATTCATTAAACTTCATACATATCAGGTTGTAAGGCCTTCCCGGTTATGGCCAATATTATTGAACAATCCTTATACATGCAAGGATCACAAACCCTAGATTCCCAAAACTACTATCCCAAAAAAACTCCCCATTTAAAACTAAGAATAAAACACTACATTTATACAAAAGGCTACTGAAAAGGTCAACCCCAAAAGATCTTAAAGATCCAACATCGGAAACAACAACTACACAGATTTATGTCTACACGCATCCCAATGAGAGATCCCAAATTAATATCACTACCAAAATTAAATGTAGATGTCAGCCCGAAGATCCAATAACAGAAAACCCACTCGGTGAGATAGGAGACAGGAAAATCACCAAGCCACCGAGACCGGTCGGTGGAACAAAACAAAACCTTCAACTAAGAACTCCAGAGTAGTTACTGAGCAGTCTACCGAAAGTTTCCAACAAGCTATTGAGCTAAAAACAAACATATTTTTGTTTGATACAAGATTTCTATGAACCCAAGATGCTCTTTCATCAATATGAACATGAAAACTAATGAGTGCAAAATAATTTGGGTCCTATCAGCCACCACAAACATCAATTATGATGTGCAAAGTCCAAACCAACCACTCAACAATATCTAGGGCACATGCAAGCATGTAAGAATGCAACCATACACGACATGAGCTCATTCACAATAATGAACATGAAACATACTATATAAAGATGTAAAAGACATTGGCCTATGTAATGTGGGACTAAAAGGCCTTGATACCTTCCCTTGTGCCTTTGATAAGTAGCCCCCGCATGTAAGATTTTATTTTCAAACCTTGCATAAAATATGAAGCAAAGACTTTCTTATTTTTTCTCTAAATAAAAAAATCCACCAATAAAAATGTGCGAGATAAATGAACAAAAAATTGTGCACGAGAAGGAAATCCACATGAAAACACAAGTCAATCCCAATACTACATCCTCCAATAACCATTGAGTGCAACACCAAAATGAAGCACCTGATGGAATCAATAGAGGCCTGAAAAATCTAAAAAAATACCATAGGGAGTGGAATGGGGCCAATCAAAGAAATGAAACACTAACTTACCTCTACTATAATACCCAATTCCAATTTACATAGAATAGGAAAGATCCTAATCAATCACTCTTTGCAATCTAAACAATAAACCTAGAAGTAAAATTGATTTTGCCAAATGCAAATGGAAAATAATTGATAAATAAAAGCCTTCACTAGAAGAAAATAATCAATCTTAGACCTTGTGAAAACTCAATGAGTGATGAAGGGCTATAGTCACAGTCACTTTGTTTCCATGTTGATGCACCTAGGAACCTGTACTAAAAGCCAAGAACAAAATGTCCACAAAAAAATGAGAAGGAACCAAAAGCTATTTCACTAGTCAATGTGTACAATGCATTCATGATAATGATATATCTTACACTATATAACCTTGTTGCTTATAAAGTAGAAATTTGAAGTATAAAACACAAGTGATGAGGAAAGATGTCTCAAACACACACAAGAGTAGGAATAACCACTTTGGCATAAAAGATGATATACCTAACCTAATTTTAAAAATTATAGTTGTATGCATCTAGAAGAATATTATTTATTAAGTAAACTTAATAAATTGTGCATAACATAAATGCATACACCAACTACCCAAAACTGAGATCCTATAAATTATTAATGCCTATATAAAAAGGAATCACACATGCACATATGACATGTAATAAGAAATAACATACACATACATTTGGCAATGTGAACAAATCCACATACATGCAGCATAAACATGGACATACATGGAGCATAAATGAACCCTATATGACAAATCAAGACATACAATATATAGAATATTTAACTAACAAGATCCATGAATCCTAACTAGGATCTTTATCAAAAGATATAAAAGGTATGGCATTTAAAACTAAAAAGAAATGTGAATCTTGATTAGGATCCATATCCACAACAACATCCCTAAGTCACGGGCTAGTAAGTAATATTATTGTAGGTGGATTATGGAAAAGTGAAGACATTATGGGCTAGAAAGATACATTATTCTAGGTGAGCTCCACAAGTGGAAAATGGAAACAATAAAATCTAGTAAAATTTATTGTTTAATAGGTTATTTCCATATGTTGGTTCTTTTTCTTGCTGATCCTTTATACTTGTGAAACAAGTATAACCCTCAATACCCAAACACTGACTAAGCAAGGTAAAAAACAACAATAACAAGGTATTCAACCTTCTACACTTTGAGCTCCACAAACTTGGGTGGGTATACACATCTTCTACTTTCAAAGATCACTACTAGGTTACAACTAAGTAGATACAAAGTGGATTCCTTACAAAACATTTGTTTTATGACTAACTAATTTAATAAACAAAACATTCAAGATTTAACATAGTTTTTGTAAATGATGAGAACCACACATCCTACTTGCATAAAATACCAATGCCCAATCCTAGGGTATGGAGTCAATTTAAAAATAGAAAACCCCTAAAGGCAATACCTATCCCAATTCACTTGCAAACACCCTCTACAAATGAATATGCCTTACATATCATTTCATACTCCTACAATAAGTATAATCATCAAATTTGATAAGAAACTCAAAGGATTCACTGGAATTGGTCTGATATTAATTCTCCCCTTGAAAGAAACCCTAGAACAACTTCACAATATGTCTTTCAGATAGATGAATTGAAAATTCCTTAACATTCCAATTCAAATGAACACTAAAGTTGCAAACAAAGACAATTATCATTAAGATCAAGTAATTACAAATGACCTGTATCTATATTGTTATCAAAATACTTAGTACATCCAAAAGGAAACTAAAATTCCTAGTAAAGTCTTAATCTGATATCCAGAGTATACAATTGTTATGGCCTAAAAAATCTCATCCCTTTCAAAAGTCAAGAAAAACCCTCGTTATACCCAAAATGATGCCACAAGATTTGGACCGCCTTAGGGTAAAATAATCCTAATGCACAACCACAAAATCTTGGTAAATACACCACCCACCACCACAATTGATGAGAGTTGACAGAAAGCCAGCTGGGGCTTCAAAAGATCTGCAACTCAGAAGAAAATCAAACCCATCAACTTGGAACATCAGTATGAGTTGATCCATCCAAAAGATCTGAACTTCACAGTGCACCTCGATGACATTTATATCAACCTAGACAATATAATTCATCCATATAACCCTCTGCAACATTGAACACAACACCATAACAAAAAATGGATCTCTCTACAAAACTTTATAATGGTACTCTAAAAAATGAGAGTACCAATAGTGGCTCCGACTAAGGAAGGTTGATCGTAAGATCGACGCTAGAAACCAACACTATGGGACACATACCAAAATAAAAAAAACCCTAAAACAAAACACAAAAACCCGACAATATGTACAAAAATATAGCCTACTGCGCATGGAAGAAAAAAAAACTTGTGAAAATAAAGGTTTCAGGTATTGTCCATGCACTAACAATTCCTACATCTCACCACTTAGATTTTGCAAGTAATATGAATCCTTTCCATTGAAATCTTGAATGAAAAAGGGGCCTAACCATAATGATTCAAACTTACCATGCTTCCCCTTGTCCTCTGCTCTTGAATTCCATTGGAGCACCATGTCATTTACCTCGAACTTCCTCAAAACTTCCTCTTAGTTGCCCTCTTGTCAAATAAGTATTTTGACTACTGTTGTACCTTCAAATTTTGCAATTTTTCCTCATGCCTCATTTCCTCCAAATAAACTAGCTACATCACCCTATCCTACATAGGTTGTAGTACCTCTATTTCTTCATCTTGCAAGAATTTGTAAATGGGTAATAGATTATTCAAGGGTAATCTTGCATGTGTTCCATAAACCATCTCAAAAGGGGAAATCCCTATAGCCTTTTTTATTGTTACCCTATCAGCCCACAAAACCAACTTTGACTTTGAGATCCAAGACCTCTTGTTCTTTTCTAAGGTCTTCTTGATCATTTTCATTATGCTCTAATTGCTAGATTCTGCTTGTCCATTCCCTTGTGGGTGGTAAGGTGAAGAATAAGAAATAACAATACCATAACCTTCAAAGAACTCCCTGAATTCTTCAAACCTGAAGCACATGGGATTATCCATCACCAATTTGGTAGGCACACCAAATCTGGTCAAAATTTTATTTGTCAAGAAGTCTATAACCACTTTACTAGTTGCCCTTTTGGTTGGAATTGGCTCAATCTATTTGGTGAAATAGTCAATGAAAAATAATTGTTGGCAAGTGGTTCATTCAAGACTATTCTAGAACACTTGAGGGTTGTAATTTACAACAATACATCTGGTATGGATGGTCACTTGGTGTCATACACAATTTTGGAGTTAAGGCTTGCAAAATGACTAAGTACAACAAGCAGAATTACAGAGTATAGCAGTACAGTTTTGGTCAGGGAAGACATTATATGATGAATGGAGACATGCAAGCTTAGGAGAAGCTATTTTTGGATATGTATGACCTTTTGTTAAGGTCACTTGAGTTTTGGAGTTTATAAATGTAAGATATAGATAATTGAAGACATGCGAAGATAGAGTAACAGTGATACAGGTCAGATGAACAATCACCATGATTGAGGGAGTATAATGCAAAGTCCAAACATGCTAAGTTGGATTCAGATTGTGGATTACCTATGTTTTGATAGTGTATGATCGCCGAATTGGTAATTACTTTTTGTATAAGTATTAATTCTATTTTGTGATGTAATTGGAAGTTGACTGGGTAATATATATATATA